>CM038677.1:625269909-625322681 GCA_021605205.1 Aegilops longissima | reverse complement strand
TGTGGTGGGCGAGTGTGCCGATGTAAAGGGAGGAACACGAAGGCTGCGGTGCCGTGGAGAAGTCTATTTTGCGGTGGGGATAGAAAATGGGGAGTATTTAGGTGTACTACTCGGGTGCGGGGTTGGGTTGGCTGGGTAGGGTGAACTGAAGTTACGAAAACATCCCCTACCAAGCGTCATCCGTGAGGCCTGTTCGAAGGCTATGATGGTAACTTCCCTTGCTCGAATCGAGGGTCATGGGAGATTTTCCGCCGACCTCAAAATTTTGTGACACTGGACTCCCGTGTGGCGTGTTGAGTGATTCGGCTAAGCAACTAGCGAGTAGTAGTAGTAAACTCTGCATATTAGGTTTGACGAAGTCAAACTTCCTAAAGTTGACCAAGTTTATAGAAAATATAAACATTTACCATAACAAATATGTATGATGTGAAAGTACATTCAATAATGAATCTAATGGTATTTATTTGTTATTGTATATGTTAATATTTTTGTTATAAACTTTCGAGAGTTTACAAAACTTGACTTTGACCAATGCTAATCTGCGGACTTAAATAAAAATGGAGGAGTACACATTTGTTTTCTTAGTTTGTAGTGAACTAATCATTTGTTGAAATTGTGAAATAAATATATTAGGCTGTTGACTTGAATGTAATGGTCTATACAATTCAATAGTTACAATCATTGTCGAATCCCAATATGTATACAAGGTCTATAGTACTTCACAACATGCTCAAACTCACATAATCCCAGTCAAATGAGAATCTAAATGCATTTCATAGTTATTACTTTGTAGGATGCAACAAAAACAACCATAACTCTACATCAGCCATTATAGAAGCAACATTTTGACATATCCCAATATGTGAATGAAACGTGCAAGAGAGCTTTTGAAGATGGAGCAGATAGGGCGGGAAAGATTGTATGTATGTGCATGAGAGAGTAGGAGACAAACCTAACGAGACAGAGAGAGAGAGAGAGAGAGAGAGAGAGAGAGGAAGAAGTTAGGTCTGTGAGAAAGATGGAGACATGTAATATCGTGAGATGCGTGTGCATCCAGATTACATATCGTGGAAGGAGAAGAGACAACATGTTTGATGAGAGAGCTGGAAAAACATGGGCGAGAGGAAGGATCTCGTGGGTTGAGGATTGACAATTTTGTGCGGGGGATAGAGGATTGGTAATTTTGTGCAAGAGAGAGAGAGAGAGAGAGAGAGAGGAGTGGGGAGGAGGAGTCAGCCGTCGTCACATCACCCTGCTTCCAAATGACCCCGCATTCTCTAGTGCGGTGTGGTCACCGACTTTGATCTGCTCGATGCCCTCTTTGAAGATTGAGGTGTTGTGCATGTTGGGGGTGCAAAGAAGCACAAGCGAGAGTGGTCGCCGTATAACCTTGGATGGGGATGAATTGTGTGCTCGGGGGAGTGTGTGTGTGTGTGTTGTGCTGCGTGTGTGTCTCTCTCTCTCTCTGTGTGTGAGAGAGAGAGAGATATTGAGAGAAAACAAACCTAAGGAGAGAAATGGGTATTCACGAAGAGATTGTGTGGGCCTTGAGGTGGGCAGGGGCCGAGTGAGGGTGTCAAAATGTGCGCGTTGATGCATGTGTTGCATGCGACCGTGCGAGGGACAGACGAATCGAGAGAGATGGTTGTTGTGTTACGGATGCTCCTCTCTCTCTCTCTCTCTCTCTCTCTCTCTCTCTCTCTCTCTCACACACACACACACACACACAAGTAAACTAGAAGACCGTTCTCTCATGTATACTCAACGTATCGGCATCTGTCTATGTCTCACTCATGCATGATCGTTTGCACATTCACACCTCTCTATGTACGTATCACACCTTTACCGTCTCCACATTGCCCTTCCATACAACACACATATGGACACATACACGTTCTCTCTCAGTCACACACACAAAATCAGTATTAAAAAAAACTAGCTCGCACCTAAAACATCCAAATCCAAATAAACACGAACTGGAGCTAAATTCAAATATATGGAAATATTGCAGCGTCAAGAACTTTCCCAGGAAAAAAAAGTTGAGTAATATTCGAGGATTGTTTTCACACACACAAAAAGGTTCGGTGGATGTCCTTCGAGCGCGACACGGTGATGCACCGTTCGATCGACCCAGCGTCCATGATTCACGCGCTTGCACAGATTCCGTATCGTGGCTGTGGTACTAACTAATAAAAGCACTGCCAAAGTCTAATGTTTACGTGTACTAGTACGGTTTTCTTTTAAGTTTGACCAACCTTATATAAAACTAAAGTAAGCTCCCACACGCACACTCATCAATATGCCGCCTCCACCGTTGCGCATGCCGGCGCTCGCCTGCTCCGGCCAACAATTTCTCGCCCATCACCGCCGTGTTGCCGCCATCCCTGTGCCATGAAGCCGAAGGCTCGCCCGCTCATGTCGTCTGCAGTCCCTCCTCGCGATGCCGCCGCGCTGCCAAGCACGCGAGCAACTGGTGGAGCTACGTCTATGCACGCAGCGTATGAAGAGGAGGACGAGCGCGTGCTCCAGCACGCCGGCAAGGAGGAACTAGCATGTCATTGTCGTCTCCGCCCGTGCGGAGGAGGCGCGTTGGTGGCTGTCGCGGTGGTAGCCGGTCGCGCGCGCGTCGAGCCCGCAAACCAGGTGCGGACGCGGAATCTACCTTCGAGACCTTGAATGCCACGTGGATCCTGCAATCTGAAGGAGCAATTTGGGTCAGTTAACTCATGTGAGCCGTTTGATGCAACATGGATGGCTAGAAGGGCTTCTTCCACCTCTTCTGCCGTCTTCTTCCTTCGCTCCGTCGAACTTCTTTCACAAATCGACTGACCCAAATTATACTACTAGTACGAACGTATTAAGTATAGTAGGAATACGAAGATATGAGCAGTAGTACCAACTGCAAGAAGAACGATAGTAAGACATAGTACTAGTACTATTATGCGTACTAAAGAGTTCAAATAACGAGAAGAACATACTAAACATAGTTCTGCTGGGGCCTCGACAACACACCCTTGAAAATAAACTAAGCAACTAGTCCGCTTGACACTGCGGTAGAACTAGCATGGCGACGGCACTACCACCTACTCGAGTCCGAGTCCACGTCCTCGACTTTGTCCTCGTCCCTCTTCCTCTTCCTCTTCGCCGGCCTTCTTTGCTTGAACGGACCTTTGGGCTCGCTTCTTCATCCAACCCTTGTAGATATTTTAACAAATTTAGGCATCCATTGCTCCGTCAGGATGTGATCTTCATCTAATGTCTTGACTCCCATGCATGATGAAACTCGTCTTGAGGTTTCTTTAGTTTAGCGTCTGAAGGATCAATCATGGCTGCTGCCGGTCAGCATTGAAGGTTGAGAGGAGGACACGGGCTTGCCTACGGAGATCGAAGGGCTGGCCTACAACGAGACCTATCCGGACGAGGACATCCATGCTGTTCTTAAAGCCTCTGATGTGAATTTCACTCTTTTGTCCTTGAGGAAGTTCTTAAAATCCTGGCACTCAATGTCGGCATGGCATATGTGGTAGACCAAGCAAACGTTACGTACGCAAACCTGGATCACGACGGGCTTCTTCCTCTCTTCGTCCTTTAGATCCTTCTCTCGTACCAAGACTGTGGTGTACTAAACATCTAGCCCAGCGACCCATTTATCAGTTGAACTGTTGAACATGCGTAGGAAGCGAGCAAGCCATGCTTTCACCGTCGCGGATCCACGTGTGTAGATGACGATGAACTAATCGCCGGTGATGGCTCTAACCTGGTACTCAGCGGCGACCATGGAGATTTGGGAGGCCATGGATTTTGGAGGAGGATTAGGAGAAGTTGAACTATTGTACCCCGCAAAAAAAAACTGGGAGCGAACTAATGTGAAAGGACGGGACGATGGGGAGCGAACTGTTGTAAGGTAGAAGAGCGAGGGGCGAGTAGAGGCGTGCGAACGGCGTGGGGTTGTTGGCTTGCCGGTGGATAAGCGGCTGCAAGCCCCAAAAGTTCTTGAGAACTATCACGGGACCCACTAGATGTCATGTCTACTAGACCCATATCATAGGCCCGACGGTATAGCTTACGCACTGTTCACGACGCCATGCCGGCGTGGATGTAACTTCACTTAATTTCGATCAACCGCGCACCTCCACGATCTTCGCCTCCCTCGCGATCGCGCCCTTTGAGACTTCGACCGCTATAAATGAGCAACTTTTTTGCCTACTCGCATGCATGATACTCCCTCTGGTCCTTTTACTCCCGTCAACCGTTTGCAAAGTGTTTGACCAAATTTATACTTTTTCTGAACACCACCTTATATTAATTAACCAGCCACACCAGTACACTCATTCGATACAATATACACCACACAGGGCGGTAAGTTATTTACAAGAATACCATCTAATCTATTGTCAAAGCTATACTTAGCGATTAAGTGTGCGACCTTATTGGCCGAACGGCTAATCTTTGACAATTGAAGATTGTTGATCAACTTCGAGATGCTCAACACTTTCATCTTTAGGTCACGCATAGCAGACCTGTCATAGTCCCCCGATGCATGAGACGCTACCACAAAAGCGCGATCAGTCTCTAAAATTACAGGATTATGAAGAGAAATACCTATGTAGAGACCGGCAATGCAAGCCCTAAGCTCCACTTCCTCCATGCTTTGATAGGCATCAATGAAATCCCACGACCAAATTTATACTAAAAAATATCAATATCTACAATACTGATTATAATGAGTATAAGAACTACGTTTTATAGTGAGTGTAAAAATATTGATTTGACATTGTGAATGTTGATACATTTTTCTATAAGTCTGGTGAAAGTATAGGTACATTGACTTCAGACAAAACTTAAATGCACAATGCAGACTAGTTCCTCCGTCCAGGTGTGTGCCATGTCCTATCTTGTCATCACAACGAGTACCACTACCTCCCTTCTAGTTTAAAGGGCTCTATTCAAAAATTTTACCTACTCTTAGCAAGATAGTAGAGGCGGTGGAATAGTTTTTGAAGTCTGCAGAAGTACTCAACTAGTGCTGTCGTTCTTCACAAAAAAATGTGTTTACCAATGCATGCATGACCCCCCTCTCTTCTTTAATTCTTTGCCACATCAGCATGTTTGCTATTCCCGTGTGCATGATACCAGCTAACATACCACCATTATGGCCAGCCTGAATCATCGCATGCAATAATTTAGTGCACCTTGAAATATGAACATGTGTGGGGCGTGTATGTTTTTAATGACTTGAGACTATACCTAGCCCAGCATGCAAGATGACTTATTATGCACCGTTCCCCATACCTGCAGGAAGCCCGTTCGTCCCCAAATCTTTTCCTCTCCATGTGTGGAAACAATATGCTTGCCAAACTCTCCTTCTCCCTCCGGCGGTCCCACCACTCCACCCCGTGTGAAAAAATATACATGCATGACTCTCCTCCCCCCACGCTCGTCCAATCCGTTGTGACCAGCAATATTTCCACCCCTTCGCTCCCCCGTAATTTACTCCAACAAATATTCCCACGTAGTTGTTACTTAACTGCAGGTGCATTGGGCCACTGACATATGGGCCCAACAGGGGTTCGGCCCACATGTCAGTGATGCAACTGGACCTGCAGTTAAGTCAGTGCAGCTCAGTCCACATCTTACGTATGTGTGCCATTGCTCGCTATAAATACTGCGCCTCCCACAACATTGCTATCTCCTCCCCCTCACGTTCACGTTCCTCGCTATCTCCTCCCCCTCCCTCTCACGTCGACCACCATGGCATCGCCCCTCCCAAGCCCTAGGAGCCCCTCGCTGCACCGCGCGGACGGTCACGCGTCGCCGTTCCGTTCCTCGCCGCCACTAGTCGAGGAGGACGCGTCGGTGTTCCGCTCCTTGCCGCTACGCGACGCGTCGCCATTCCGTTCCTCGCCGCCACTAGTCGAGGAGGACGCGTCGGTGTTCCGCTCCTCGCCGCGACGCAATGCATCGCCGTTCCGTTCCTCGCCGCCACTAGTCAAGGAGGACGCGTCGGTGTTCCGCTCCTCGCCACGACGCGTCGGTGTTCCCAATCTCGCCCGGCCGCAGCGTCGGAGGCGCGTCGGCTCCCCTTCTGAGGAGAACGCCCGCGCGCCGCGAGCCCCCAGCCTTGAGAGCTTTGAAATAAATGGATGCCGCCTTGTGGGGGCTTTGCCTCGATGAACGCGCAAAAATAGGCGAAGAAGAAGGCCGAGGAAGAGAAGCGCACCAGCGGAACAAGCTTCTGGGAGGCCTATGTCGCGTCCGAGAGAGTCGAGCAATTGGCTCTTTGGCGGAAGGCTCGTGCGAGGGCGTGAGGGTGCGGAGGATGCCGTGCCGGCGCATACGAGTGCGGTCGGGCCCAAGCGCCTCATCTACGCTTGGCGGTATGCATGCTTCCAATGAGGCGGAGTACTGTTGGCGCGGATCACCACACGGTGAGATCGCGCTCACCCGCCGACAAGCCGCCAATCAGCACCTCACGAGTTGCGAGGCTGAGGAAGAAGCGTTGTGTCCTTGCTGGGAAGCGGCGCGCACCAGGGGCACTCGTGGCACCGCAAGCGCTCCTGCGGCGCCGTGGCTTTAGGAGGAGTATAATTTTTGTTTAGTAAGGCGATCTCATTAGTTTTGGGACGCAAATGATAAATCCCGAGCGTTCAGGAATTTTTAGCGTCCTTAATTAAGTATGTAAAGGAAAGTTTGGAAACCTTGTGTATTAAGACGCATTCTACAAGTATGTGCATATAGCACAAACTTTACTATATACTATCGCACTACGTCTCTCTCGATATATGCTTGCAGACTTTGCTACTCCCTTCGTCCAGTCAATAAGTCATCTTTGGTTGTGCACGTGACCAAGAAGGAGGAAGACTTATACACCTAGGCGGAGGAGTACTACTATTACTTATATGCGTGCAAATGCACGTTTAACATTATGATGTGGTTTTGTAAAAGTAGAAAAACAACACTAGTCAAGCTTGTGAAGCGATTCAATGCAAAACAAATGCAAAAATGCTTGTTTGATTGTTTACTTTTAGCTTCTTTCTCGTGGTTATTTCTGTCATACTTTATGCGGAGTATCTCTTTGGTTGGAAAGGCATGCAAATTCCCAAACCGCTTCCTACACCTGTATCAAATTTTTTTGCCTAACAAGTTGTGCCGTGCAATTGGAATTCCAACTTGAGTACTACTACTAGTAGGAGTACCAGGGCGATTCTTTTAGGCTTCTAGATTAATAATCCCATAACTACTACCTCCGTCCTGGTTTATTGGTCCCCATTGTAATCTATGTCAAATTTTGATCATAAATTTAACTAATGAAATGTTAGTGCATGTCACATGCACTACTCCATCCGTCTAGGTGAGTAAGTCATCTTAGGCTGTGCACCGTGACCAAGGAGGAGAAGAAAATGAGAAACGTTAATGTTTATTTGCTAATTAATAGTATTGCATGCAATGAACTAAGCACTGCATGTCGTGTTTGATATCTCAAGTCATTAAAAGCATGCACACTCTTTATCTCTTATTGGTTGATATGTCAAGAAACAAGAAACGAGGTAGAAGTTAATGAACCACGCCTACTCCCTCCTTCCATCTATATAGGGCCTAATGCGTTTTTCAAGACTAACTTTGACCAAATATTAGAGCTATAATATATGACATGCAATTTACACAAAGCATACCGTCAAATTCGTATGTGAAAGGAGCTTTCAATGATATAATTTTCACGTTATGCATGTCATGTACTATTATTCTTGTCAATAGTCAAAGCGGTCTTGAAAATGTATTAAACCTATATAGATGGAAGGAAAGGTAAGTGTTTTAGGATTATTTGGTTTTAAAGAAGATGACTTACACACCTAGACGGAGGGAGTAACATTTTATCAGTTAAATCTTTGGTCAAAATTTAGCACAAATTACAATGGTGAGGAATAAACCAGGACGGAGTAGTAGTTTAGAAGCCCAAATAAATGAGTGAGGTGCCTTATTGTTACTCTCCACTGTGACTAGTCTTGTGGGAAAAGCTGGGGAAGCCGCCAAAAGAACTGACCCTAGGAGTAGTAGCTAGGGATCAAGTGTGCGAGATGAACCGGAGAAAGTAAATGCAGAGAGATGAAATGCAAAAAAGACGGAGGGATGTGATGTTTGCTTGTCCGTTTATTTTACCAGATCACTTATTACTGGGAGTGGTTGGGTGTTGTGATATGACGGCTTTACTGCCGCGCCACGAGCGGGGTGAGAGGTGAGACTCCCGTGTAGCGCCGCTCTCTACACTTGTACTACGTCGGTCGTGGTTTATTAGTCCCCCATTGAATTTGACTGAAGATTTAACTGACAACATGTTAGTGCATGTCAACAAAAACTATATCGTTGGATTCGTATTTGAGCATAGTTTTGAATGATATAATTTTAGGTGACATGCATCAGTATTTATCATACTATATATAATGTTAGTTCAATTTTTGGTCGTACTAATCTATAGTAGTAAGGTGCCCGTGCGTTGCACAGAAGAGTGAAATGCATTGATCGGGGAGTTGTTTATTTTGACGAAGGATGTGGGGGTCATCTCATGTGTAACAGGTATCGATAGGTTTCTTTGGATATTATCTCATCTCTAGAGCTCACAAACATCCGGGTGAATTAGATAAAAAGGTATCTTTTGCAAACAAAAGCGTTGAACTGTTCAACCTGCATTCAAAACTTGTGAAGAAATAACACTTATTGTGCTTTGCAAGAAATGATCTTTAAGGATTAGTTTTTGAGTATCGATTGTTATACATGTTGGCTACAGATGACATGGCACTTTCTTATAGTCAACAGTTGGCTATACTATTAAGTAATATTAACCATGCCCTTATACACCTAGGCGGAGGGATTAAATCGGGATGACTTGCAAGGGGCGGAGGAGATGTAAGAAATGGTTCATCGTAAGTCTTTCACCGATCTTGTAGTAAAAATTCATACATGGAAGATTCTAGACTATACCATAAGCGGATACACTTTTATTCATGCGCGATACTCCAATAGAGCAAGATCCTGCATGGAAGTCCCCACATGCTTAGACATCGGATTACATTGGCGAAGACTAATGATCAACATTTAACTTGATAATCGATTTTTTAGAAGAACAGGAGGCTCCTCCCCGGTTCCATTATCAAATGAATCCCAAAGTGTCTTACATCAGCTCACTGAGAGGAGCAGTTCAAAGGAAGGACTGCGACGAAATCCACTCAAGTTTAACGACAAGCTTACAGAATCAAAAGCGGCAAAGACACGGGCCATAAGCGCCGACACACAAACTACATGTTTTCTAAGTGCACTTGATAATGCGTATGTCCAGGTGAACCTCCTTGGAGTCCCCGTGCACCGCGTCGGCAGGTAAAGGATGCCATGGGTTTTCCAAGTCCACATTGGCGGGATAGTCCATTCCCGAGTCCAAGTCCGTTCGATGAGGCGGTGTCGCCGCCCACGCGACCCGGAGGGGTAGTAACACTGACCACACACCCGTACATCTGCCTCGTGTCAGTGTCAGCATCAGCGGCGTCGCCCCTGAAGCACATTACAAAGACGGGGCGGCGGTCTGCGCGGGCCTCGCCGATGCCATGATCAAGAGGAAAGGCGCTGCCGTCCTCCTCCGAGACTAGCGGTGGCGGTGATCCTCCAGCGACTCGGCATGGTGAACCGTAGCATGTCTCGTACTTGATGTTCTCCGCCAAGGGCCAGCAGTGACCGCTGCTGCGCATCCGTGGTGATGCACCATGTCATTGGCGGGCCACAAAACGGCATCGAGCACTCATAGCAGTGGATGAAGGGCTCCTTGGAGGCATCGACCGGCCATCCATGAAACGGGAGTGGCTGTAGGGGACGTTGCGCCAGTTGAATATATGAGCAAGTTACTACGAGATTTAATCCGAATAAGCACAAAATAAATCATGATGGCTATAACAGAGATGAAACTAATCATGTGGACTAGCATAGTAGTAGGATACAGAGTAGAAACATGAATTCTACCACGATTTCGAACAGGAAGGACAGAAACACATACGGTACAACAGGAGCAGCACTGTTGGCGTTGAGGTTGTCACCCATGTCGTTGAGGAAGAGGTTTCCGAGGTCGGGGAAGAAGTCGTCGTTGGTGAAGTCGTGGCTGCCAGCAGGCGCGAGAGTGCGCTCCCCATATTTCAACAACGCCCGCCGAATGGAGCGCAGGAGGGAGTGGCTATAGGGGACGTTGCGGCCGCCGAATGGAGCGCAGGAGTAGCACACGAAGCAGTAGATGGTGTCCTTACTAGTACTCCCTAGTCTCTATCTATCTATATCTATATATATCTACTCTTATAGAAAACCGAGTTGGTGATGATGGTATGCCTCCCATCTTCTAATATAGACCGTCCGATCTATATCTGACAGATAGAAAGCCAACTATGAAAATTTTACAAAAGATACCCGCACCTCTCTCTCCACATTTACAGATAAGGCCTTGCCTCGTTCATCCTTATCTCCCACAACCTCGTGCTCCTCCCTATGTCTCTATCTCTACTACTCTTCTTTGTTTTTTATAACAAATCGAATAGTGCTGCGCCGTCCGCTGCATGCCCGGCTGAACACGCCTCCTCGCCTCCATCATCACCAACTGAGTCTTTTATAGGAGTAGGAGTAGAGAAAAAACCAAGTTGGTGATGATGGGGTGCCGTGCAATGCAGGCATCTTGCTATTTTTTGCATATAAGTCCAAACACCACGTGAACACGGTCTTTGAGCATGGTTAAGTAGTCGTTCCACGCTCGGGCATTGAAGTTTTGTAACTATTTTAGATTAGAATATACTACTCCTCCGGTGCTAGTAGTAGAGCAGAGACCTACTCTACTACTCTACTCAAGCAAGTTAGGGCATACTACTGTAGTAGGTACTGTAGGGAGTACCGATCTTGTGATCACTCAAGCAAGTTATGCGGCATCATATGACCCTAAACTGGCTGGTATGTGTCTCATAAGTCAAGCGGCGTCTTGTAGTCATCATCACTGTCCACTTCCCGCATCACATATTAAGCTTCTCCATCTTTGTCCGCATATAATCTCGTCCAAGCTTCCATCCCCGCTAAGGCGCCTCCCCCCCCTCGTCCGAAATCCAAGCACTAAAAATGGTAGAACCGAGCAGCGTCCGCCGAAAGAGTGGCTGGAATTCGCTCCCCACAGAGGTAATCAAGCTCATTGAGGGAGTCCTGGATTAGGGGGTATCCGGAGAGCCGGGCTCTATCTTTTGGCCGGACTGTTGGACTATGAAGATACAAGATTGAAGACTTCGTCCTGTGTCCGGATGGGACTCTCTTGGCATGGAAGGCAAGCTTGGCGATACAGATATGTAGATCTCGTTCTTTTGTAACCAACTCTGTGTAACCCTAGCCCCCTCCGGTGTCTATATAAACCGGAGGGTTTAGTCCGTAGGAAAACAACAATCATACCATAGGCTTGCTTCTAGGGTTTAGCCTCTACGATCTCGTGGTAGATCAACTCTTGTAATACTCATATTCATCAAGATCAATCAAGCGAGAAGTAGGGTATTACCTCCATAGAGAGGGCCCGAACACAGGTAAACATTGTGTCCCTTGCCTCCTGTTACCATCCGCCTTAGGCGCATTGCGTTCGGGACCCCCTACCGAGATCTGCAGTTTTGAAACCGACATTGGTGCTTTGAGTTCCAACGTGTCGTTGCTGCAAGTTTGATGGCCCTTTGATCGCCGAGAGCGATGCGGTCGGTGAGGTTTTCCTCCCGGACAGATCTTCGTGTTCGGCGACCGCTTTTCTGGGCCAACTCATTTGGCCATCTAGAGCAGATCGAAAGCTACCCCCTGGCCATCGGTCAGGTTTGAAACAGAATTACACGCCGATATCCGTGGAGACTTGATCTTGACGGGTTGGGCCCATGCCAGTGTGCTGCGCGATCACGACGAGCATGATATAGCTCTGCCCGTCGGACGGTGTTAGGAGATCACGCCAGCAACTTCTCCGACCTCTAGTGCAGGCAGATTGCGCCATCCGAGGACGGGAGGATAGACTCCACCACGGAGGCCGCTCCCTCAGTGGCGATAGAGCCGAATACTGACCTTACCCCTCATGAGAGCTGTGTCGCCGAACTGCTGTACTTGTCCTCGGCCACGGACTCCGTACCACCCGCGCCCATACCAATCGAATCCGATTTGGCGCCGATCATGGAGTTCACCTCCATGAGACATCTTCAACTTTTCGCCCTTGACGACATCTTGAACTCTTTGAAATCCCTCTCCTGTCCAGGAGAACCTTGGCGAACTATGTCGGCTAGAGTGGGATCGGACGGACAGAAGAAATACAATCCCCACCCACCACCCACTTAGTAGCCCTTTGTCGGCGATTTAACCGACATGCTCGACTTCGACTCGAAGACATTGATGGTATGGACACCGATGCCGGAGACGAACAGGAACCACTGCCCACAAGGCACTGGACCGCCACCTCATCATATGACGTATGTATGGTGGATACACCCAAAGAAAATAATAACGAGGATGCAGCGAAAGATAGCTCCCACGACAAGCAATCAAAACGGCGCCATAAGCGCCGCTCTAAATCCCGCCTTGGCAAAAACAGCGACAACAGCGCAACAAGAAGCCAAATTGACCCAGGGACAGAGCAGGGTAAGCCAGCGGATGACGAACAAAGTGCGGAGCCGCTGTCCGAAACCTGACTACGCCGAGCATCAAGACAACCAACCCGTCTCGGTCAGGAGAACAGTCCGGACGACGCAGCGCGCATCATCCTGGAAAGGCAACTGGAGCAAGAAAGGCTTATGGCCACTGCAAGAAGTCTGAAGAAGCAAAAACAAAGGTTCAAGGCCGCACAAAACACACTCAATAGTAGATGGAATAAAGTGCTCGACCCGGCAGAAAAGTACGGTGGTAGTCGCCACACGAAGAGGTACCCAAAGCGGAAGCTGCTGCTGGGGTTCGATGACGAGGCCTTCAAACCTCACAGCCAAAAAACAAAACCGCCGATCGGTCAGATCGACGACCTTGTGGCCGTAATGTTGGAAATATGCCCTAGAGGCAATAATAAAAGCATTATTATTATATTTCCTTGTTCATGATAATTGTCTTTTATTCATGCTATAACTGTATTATCCGGAAATCGTAATACACGTGTGAATACATAGACTACAATCGTCCCTAGTAAGCCTCTAGTTGACTAGCTCGTTGGTCAGCAGATAGTCATGGTTTCTGACTATGGACATCGGATGTCATTGACAACGGGATCACGTCATTAGGAGAATGGCGTGATGGACAAGACAATCCTAAGCATAGCACAAAGATCGTGTAGTTCGTTTTGCTAGAGCTTTTCCAATGTCAAGTATCTCTTCCTTAGACCATGAGATCGTGCAATTCCGGATACCGTAGGAGTGCTTTGGGTGTATCAAGCGTCACAACGTAAGCGGGTGACTATAAAGGTGCACTACAGGTATCTCGAAAGTGACCATTGGGTTGACACGGATCGAGGATGGATTTGTCACTCCGTGTTACGGAGAGGTATCACTAGGGCCCACTCGGTAATGCATCATCATAATGAGCTCAAAGTGATCAAGTGTCCGGTCACGGGATCATGCATTCTGATGCGAGTAAAGTGACTTGCGATACGAGACTAAGCGAGGTATTGGGATACCGACGATCGAGTCTCGGGCAAGTAACATACCGTCGACAAAGGGAATAGAATCTGGGGTTGCTTGAACCCTTGACATCGTGGTTCATCCGATGACAACATCGAGGAGCATGTAGGAGCCAACATGGGTATCCAGATCCGCTGTTGGTTATTGACTTGAGGTAGTCTCGGTCATATCGCATGTCTCCCGAACCCGTAGGGTCTACACATAAGGTTCGGTGGCGCTAGGGTTAATAGGAAGACAAGTATGTGATTACGAATGTTGTTGAGTCCGGATGAGATCCCGGACGTCACGAGGAGTTCGGAATGGTCGGAGGTAAAGATTTATATATGGAAAGTGGTTAAGCGGACTCGGGAAGTTTGGTGGTATCGGTAAAATCAGGGGCCACCGGGAGGGTTCGGAGGTCCACGGGAGGGCCACCTCTCGGGGGCCACATGGGCTAAGTGGGAGGGAGCCAGCCCTGGTGGGCTGGGCGCACCTCCCACCTAGGCCCATCTTGCTAGGGTTTGGGAGGGGAAACCCTAAGGGGCGCCCCCCTAGCTTGGGGGCAAGCCACCTCCCTCCTCCCTTGGCCGCCGCCCCATCTAGGGTTTGCCCTAGATGGCGGCCCCTGCCCTCTCCTCCTATAAATAGAGGGGTGGGGGAGGGCTGCCAACACCATTGAAGGCGCAGCCCTCCCTCCCAACACCTCTCTTTCTCCACGCAAGCTTGGCGAAGCCCTGCTGGGAGAACTGCAGTACCAAGCTGCACCACGCCCGTCGTGCTGCCATTGGAATTGTCTTCCTCAACCTCTCCTTCACTCTTGCTGGATCAAGGCGGAGGAGGCGCCATCGTCCCGTCGTGTGTTGAACACGGAGGTGCTGTCCTTTCAGCACTTTGGTCATCGGTGATCGGAATCACGTTGGGAGCGTCTTCATCATCACCACTCCCTCGAGCGCTTCCGTACTCGATCTACAAGTGGTATGTAGATGCAAACTCTCTCTAGTAACTCGTTGCTTAGATGAACTCATAGATGGATCTTGGTGAAACCGTAGGAAAATTTTAATTTTCTGCAGCGTTCCCCAACAGTGGCATCATGAGCTAGGTCTATCGTAGTTCTCTTTGCACGAGTAGAACACAATTTTGTTGTGGGCGTGGATCTTGTCAACTTACTTGCCGTTACTAGTTGTTTCTTGCTTCCGCGGTATTGTGGGATGAAGCGGCCGGACCAACCTTACGTGCTCTTCGTGAGACCGGTTCCACCGACTAACATGCACTAGTTGCATAAGGTGGCTGGCGGGTGTGTCTCTCCTACTTTAGTTGGGGCGGATTCGATGAACAGGGTCCTTATGAAGGGTAAATAGAAGTTGACAAGATCACGTTGTGGTTATTCGTAGGTAAGAAAAGCGTTCTTGCTAGAACCCAATTGCAGCCACGTAAAAGATGCAACAACAATTAGAGGGCGTCTAACTTGTTTTTGCAGCAATTGTCATGTGACGTGATATGGCCAAGTTGTGATGAATGATGATATATTGTGATGTATGAGATCATGTTCTTGTAATAGGAATCACGACTTGCATGTCGATGAGTATGACAACGGCAGGAGCCATAGGAGTTGTCTTTATTTTTGTATGACCTGCGTGTCATTGAAGAGCGCCATGTAATTTACTTTACTTTATTGCTAAACGCGTTAGCCATAGAAGTAGAAGTAGTCGTTGGCGTGACAACTTCATGGAGGCACGATGATGGAGATCATGGTGTCATGCGGTGACAGGATGATCATGGAGCCCGAAGATGAAGATCAAAGGAGCTATATGATATTGGCCATATCATGTCACTACTTTATAATTGCATGTGATGTTTATTATGATTATGCATCTTGTTTACTTAGAACGACGGTAGTAAATAAGATGATCCCTTAGAACAATTTCAAGAAGTGTTCTCCCTAAGCGTGCACCGTTGCTACAGTTCGTCGCTTCTAAGCACCACGTGTTAATCGGGTGTGATGGATTCTTACGTTCACATACAGCGGGTGTAAGCAAGATTTACACGCAGAAACACTTAGGGTTAACTTGCGAGCCTAGCATGTGAAGACATGGCCTCGGAACACGGAGACCGAAAGGTCGAACACGAGTCGTATGGAAGATACGATCAACATGAGAATGTTCACCGCCGAGACTAGTCCGTCTCACGTGTTGATCGGACACGGCCTAATTGACTCGGATCGTGTAACACTTAGATGACTAGAGGATGTCTAATCTAAGTGGGAGTTCATTAATAATTTGATTAGATGAACTTAATTATCATGAACTTAGTCTAAAACTTTTGAATTATATGTCTTGTAGATCAAATGGCCAGCGCTCATGTCAACTTGAACTTCAACGCGTTCCTAGAAAACCAAGCTGAAAGATGGCGGCAGCAACTATCGGACTGGGTCCGGAACACGAGATCATCCTCATAGCTGCCAGAAACAATCGTCCTAGAAGGACCGCTAGGTGGCGCTCCGTCGAAGAACCAAGACATTATGAATGCTTGGCAGTCTCGTCTTGATGATTACTCCCTCGTTCGGTGCGGCATGCTTTACTGACTTAGAACCGGGGCTCCAAAAGCGTTTTGAGCATCACGGAGCATATGAGATGTTGAAGAGCTGAAACTTGTTTTCCAAGCTCACGCCGGGTCGAGAGATATGACATCTCGACAAGTTCTATAGTTGTAAGATGGAGGAAAACAGTTACTGTCGGTGAGCACATTACGAAGATATGCAGGTTGCACAACCGTATGACCCAACTGAATATTAACCTCCACGATGAGGCGGTCATTGACAGAATCCTCGATCGCTCCCACCAAGCTACAAGAGCTTTGTGATGAACTACAACATGCAGGGGATGGTAAAGACCATTCTGAAGTGTTCTCTATCTGAAGTCAGCGAGGTTGAAATCAAGAAAGAACATCAAGTGTTGATGGTCAATAAGACCACTAAGTTCAAGAAGGGCAAGGGTAAGAAAAACTTCAAGAAGGACGGCAAGGAGATTGCCGCGCCCGGTAAGCAAGTTGCGGGAAGAAGTCAAAGAATGGACCCAAGCACGAGGCTGAGTGCTTTTATTGCAAGGGAAGGGTCCTTTGAAGCGGAACTGCCCCAAATACTTAGCGGATAAGAAGGCGGCAACACCAAAGGTATATTTGATATACATGTAATTGATGTGTACCTTACCAATGTCGTAGTAACTCACAGGTATTTGATACGGTGCCGTTGCTCATATTTGTAACTCACAGCGGGAGCTGCGGAATAAGCGGAGGCTGGCGAAGGGCGAGGTGACGATGCGGCGTCGGGAATGGTTCAGTCGATGTGATCGCCGTCGACACGCTACCTCTTCATTTACCCACGGGATTAGTTATGAACCTTAATAATTGTTATTTGGTGCCAAGTTTGAGCATGAATATTGTATCGGATCTCGTTTAATGCGAGATGGCTACTCATTTAAATCCGAGAATAATGGTTGTTCTATTTATATGAGAGATATGTTTTATGGTCATGCTCCGATGGTCAATGGTTTATTCTTAATGAATCTCGGCGTAGTATTACACATGTTCATAGCGTGAATACCAAAAGATGTAAAGTTGATAACGATAGTCCCACATACTTGTGTACTTGCCGCCTTGGTCACATTGGTGTCAAGCGCATGAAGAAGCTCCATCTGATGGACTTTTGGAGTCTCTTGATTATGAATCATTTGACACATGCGAACCATGCCTCATGGGCAAGATGACCAAGACTCCATTCTCGGAACAATGGGCGAGCAACCAACTTGTTGGAAATCATACATACCGATGTGTGCGGTCCAATGGCGTTGAGGCTCGCGGAGGATATCGTTATGTTCTCACTCTCACAGATGACTTGAGTAGATATGGGTATGTCTACTTGATGAAACACAAGTCGAGACCTTTGAAAAGTTCAAGGAATTTCAGAATGAAGTAGAGAATCAACGTGACCGAAAGATAAAATTCTTACGATCGGATCGTGGAGGAGAATATTTAAGTCACGAATTTGGTACACTTAAGAAAATGTGGAATCGTTTCACAACTAACGCCGCTGGAACACCTCGGTAATAACGGTGTGTCCGAGCGTCGTGTCGCACTCTATTGGATATGGTGCGATCTATGATGTCTCTTACCGATTTACGCTATCATTTTGGGGATCGCTCTAGAGACAGCTACATTCACTTTAAATAGGGCACCGTCTAAATCCGTTGAGACGACACCGTATGAATTATGGTTTGGGAAGAAACCTAAGCTATCGTTTCTAAAAGTTTGGGGATGCGATGCTTATGTCAAGAAACTTCAACTGAAAAGCTCGAACCCAAGTCGGAAAAATCGTCTTCATAGGATACCCTAAGGAAACCTTTGGGTATACCTTCTACCTTAGATCCGAAGGCAAGATCTTTGTTGCCAGAGCGGAACCTTTACGGAAAAGAGTTTCTCTCGAAAGAAGTAAGTGGGAGGAAAGTAGAACTCGATGAAGTACTACCTCTTGAACAGGAAAGTAGTGCAGCTCGGGAAAATGTTCTGTGATGCCTACACCAATGAAGAGGAAATTCATGATGATGATCAAGGTACTTCGGATCAAGTTGCTCTTGAACTTCGTGGGTCCACTAGGACACGTTCCGCACCAGTGGATACGGCAACCCTGTCTGGAAATCATGTTGTTAGACAACGGTGAACCTTGAACTATGAAGAAGCAATGGCGGGCCCAGATTCCAACAAATGGCTAGAAGCCATGAAGTCGAGATAGAATCCATGTATGAAAACAAAGTGTGGACTTTGGTGACTTGCCCGATGATCGGCGGCGATAGAAAACAAATGGATCTTTAAGAAGAAGGCGGACGCGGATGGTAATGTCACCATCTATAAAGCTCGACTTGTCGCTAAGGGTTATCGGCAAGTTCAAGGGATTGACTACGATGAGACTTTCTCTCCGTGGCGAAGCTTAAGTCCGTCCGAATCATGTTAGCAATTGCCGCATACTATGATTATGAGATATGGCAGATGGACGTCAAAACAGCGTTCCTTAACGGCTATCTTAAGGAAGAGCTGTATATGATACAGCGGAAGGTTTTGTCGATCCTAAGAATCTTGACAAAGTATGCAAGCTCCAGCGATCCATTTATGGGCTGGTGCAAGCATCTCGGAGTTGGAACATTCGCTTTGATGAGATGATCAAAGCGTTTGGGTTTATCTGCAGACTTATGGAGAAGCCTGCGTTTACAAGAAAGTGAGTGGGAGCTCAGTAGCATTTCTCATATTATATGTAGATGACATACTTGATGGGAAATGATATAGAATTCTTGGACAACATTAAGGCCTACTTGAATAAGTGTTTTTCAATGAAGGACCTTGGAGAAGCTGCTTATATATTAGGCATCAAGATCTATAGAGATAGATCGAGGCGCCTCATAGGTCTTCACAAAGCACATACCTTGATAAGATTTTGAAGAAGTTCAAAATGGATCAGTCAAGAAGGGTTCTTGCCTGTTTTGCAAGGTGTGAGATTGAGCTCAGCTCAATGCCCGACCACGACAAAAGATAAAGAAGAGATGAGTGTCATCCCTATGCCTCAGCCATAGGATCTATTATGTATGCCATCTGTGTACGGACCTGATGTAAACCTTGCCGTAAGTTTGGTAGGAAGGTACCAAAGTAATCCCGCAAGGAACACTTTGGACAGCGGTCAAGAATATCCTGAAGTACGAAAAGGACAAAGGACATGTTTTCGTTTATGGAGGTGACGAAGAGCTCGTCAGTAAAGGTTACGTCGGCGCTTAGCTTCGACACAGATCTGGATGACTCTAAGTCACAAACCGGATCGTGTATATGTTGAATGGTGGAGCGATGGCTGGTGCAGCTGCAAGAAGCGTCGTGGCGGGATCTACATGTGAAGCGGAGTACATGGCAGCCTCGGAGGCAGCGCATGAAGCAATTTGGGTGAAGGAGTTCATCACCGACCTAGGAGTCATACCCAATGCGTCGGGGCCGATCAAACTCTTCTGTGACAACTTTGGAGCTATTGCCCTTGCCAAGGAGCCCAGGTTTCACAAGAAGACCGAGCACATCAAGCGTCGCTTCAACTCCATCCGTGAAAATGTTCAGGATGGAGACATAGAAATTTGTAAAGTGCATACGGATCTGAATGTCGCAGATCCGTTGACTAAACCTCTTCATGGGCAAAACATGATCAACACGAGAACTCTATGGGTGTTCGATTCATCACAATGTAAACTAGATTATTGACTCTAGTGCAAGTGGGAGACTGTTGGAAATATGCCCTAGAGGCAATAATAAAAGCATTATTATTATATTTCCTTGTTCATGATAATTGTCTTTTATTCATGCTATAAGCTGTATTATCCGGAAATCGTAATACACGTGTGAATACATAGACTACAATCGTCCCTAGTAAGCCTCTAGTTGACTAGCTCGTTGGTCAACAGATAGTCATGGTTTCTGACTATGGACATCGGATGTCATTGACAACGGGATCACGTCATTAGGAGAATGGCGTGATGGACAAGACAATCCTAAGCATAGCACAAAGATCGTGTAGTTCGTTTTGCTAGAGCTTTTCCAATGTCAAGTATCTCTTCCTTAGACCATGAGATCGTGCAATTCCCGGATACCGTAGGAGTGCTTTGGGTGTATCAAGCGTCTGGCGTGGCGGGTGACTATAAAGGTGCACTACGGTATCTCCGAAAGTGACCATTGGGTTGACACGGATCGAGGCGGGATTTGTCACTCCGTGTTACGGAGAGGTATCACTAGGGCCCACTCGGTAATGCATCATCATAATGAGCTCAAAGTGATCAAGTGTCAGTCACGGGATCATGCATTCTGATGCGAGTAAAGTGACTTGCGATAACGAGACTAAGCGAGGTATTGGGATACCGATGATCGAGTCTCGGGCAAGTAACATACCGTCGACAAAGGGAATAGAATACGGGGTTGCTTGAACCCTTGACATCGTGGTTCATCCGATGACAACATCGAGGAGCATGTGGGAGCCAACATGGGTATCCAGATCCGCTGTTGGTTATTGACTTGAGGTAGTCTCGGTCATGTCGCATGTCTCCCGAACCCGTAGGGTCTACACATAAGGTTCGGTGGCGCTAGGGTTAATAGGAAGACAAGTATGTGATTACGAATGTTGTTGAGTCCGGATGAGATCCCGGACGTCACGAGGAGTTCGGAATGGTCGGAGGTAAAGATTTATATATGGAAAGTGGTTAAGCGGACTCGGGAAGTTTGGTGGTATACGGTAAAATGCAGGGGCCAGGGAGGTTCGGAGGTCCACGGGAGGGCCACCTCTCGGGGGCCACATGGGCTAAGTGGGAGGGAGCCAGCCCTGGTGGGCTGGGCGCACCTCCCACCTAGGCCCATCTTGGCTAGGGTTTGGGGAGGGGTAAACCCTAAAGGGGGCGCCCCCCTAGCTTGGGGGGCAAGCCACCCTCCCCTCCTCCCTTGGGCCGCCGCCCCCATCTAGGGTTTGCCCTAGATGGCCGGCCCCCCTTGCCCTCTCCTCCTATAAATAGAGGGGTGGGGGGGGGAGGGCTGCCAACACCATTGAAGGCGCATCCCCTCCCCTCCCCAACACCTCTCTTTCTCCACGCAAGCTTGGCGAAGCCCTGCCGGAGAACTGCCGTACCAACTGCACCACGCCGTCGTGCTGCCATTGGAATTGTCTTCCTCAACCTCTCCTTCACTCTTGCTGGATCAAGACGGAGGAGACGCCATCGTCCCGTACGTGTGTTGAACACGGAGGTGCTGTCCTTTCAACACTTTGGTCATCGGTGATCGGAATCACGTTGGGAACGTCTTCATCATCACCACTCCCTCGAACGCTTCCGTACTCGATCTACAAGTGGTATGTAGATGCAAACTCTCTCTAGTAACTCATTGCTTAGATGAACTCATAGATAGATCTTGGTGAAACCATAGGAAAATTTTAATTTTCTGCAACGTTCCCCAACACGTAATAGGGTGGCCAACGAGGCCGCACATAAGTCAGTACATGACCAACGCGAGGACCCGCATCAACGGGCCGGCACAACCAGATCCATCTACGGATCAAGGAAACACGCTCAGCACTCGCCAACACCAAATACCACAACCGTCCGACGCCATGGCACAGCCAAATCTGAGGTGCCGCACACCCCTATGCTTCTCCGATGAGGTATTATACCATGAATTTCGGAAGGGTTCAAACCAGTTAACATAGAGGCATACGGCGGAACCACAGACCACAGGGTGCGGATCGAGACTTCATCCTCCATATTCACATGGCTCGTGGAGGCGATCTCACGCCATCAAATACTTACCCTCAAGCTCAAAGGACCAGCTCGGCCTTTGGCTGAAAAGCCTCCTGAAAATTCCATTGGAAGTTGGGAAGAGCTCGAGGGCGCTTTCGGACTAACTTTCAAGGGACTTATGTCCGACCCAGACGCCGATGATTTGAGTCATATAATTCAACAGCCCGGAGAGTCAGCCCGAAAGCTTTGAAACAGGTTTCTCACTAAGAAGAACCAAATTGTCATTGTCCGGACGTGAAGCCTAGCAGCTTTCAAGCATAGCGTTCGAGGCGAATGGCTTGCCGATACCTTGGCGAGGAAAAGCCGAGAACAATGGCAGCCCTAACAAGCCTCATGACCCACTTTTTGCGCGGCGAGGACAGCTGGTTAGCTCGCAGCAGCACCAAGTGACCCAAGCACATCCAAGGTCCGGACGGCAATGGAAAACAGCTACTTGATAAAAACAAGCCGGAATAAAGAAGACATCGAGACAACACGGTGATGGCAGCGGATTTAGAAACTCTTGACCGGTCAGCGGAAAAAGCCCTCTAAAGGCAACAAAGATGAACCGACCGGCCCAAACAAAATTCTAGATAAACTATGTCCGGATCCACGGCACCCCGGCAAGCACGCAAATCATACCCACAGAGATTGCTGGGTCTTCAAGTAATTTGGCAAGCTAAGCGCCGAACACAAGGGGAGGACACTCCGAGCAAGGACGAGGATACGCCTCGCAAGCAAGACACCGGGGGACAGAAAAAATTCCCGCCAGAAGTCAAAACAGTAAATGTTGTCCACGTGACAAAGTGGAGAGGCAAATACGCACTCCGAAATACACGAGCTATAGAGGCCGTCACCCATGAGTCCCGCCACTGGTTGGTCTGCCCGGTCACTTTCTATTGCAGGGATCACATAATAGGTATCCGGCAGGAAGGATCAGCCGCCTTGGTGCTGGAACCAATAGTAAACGGATACCACCTTACACGAGTCCTTATGGCCGGCGATGATCTAAATCTGATATACCAGGACCCGTGTCATAAAATGGGGATAAACCCAACAAACATCAGCCATAGTAATACTACCTTCAAGGGAGTAATACCGAACCTGAGAGGCTCACTTGCGGGCTCTCTAGCGCTAGAGGTTGTGTTGGCTCGCCCGACAACCTCCGGGCGAAAGGTTTACCTTCGACATTGCTCCATTCGAAGTGGCTATCAAGCACTACTCGGACGAGAGGATTTCGCCCGTTTCAATGCAATACTGCATTACGCTTTACTCAACTTAAAATGCCGGTCCAAGGCACCATCATAGTACATGGAAATGTTGGCGTTTGTTCCAAGCGAAGAACGCACGGCTGCTTTAACACCCGAACACTAAACAACCTCATCACGAGGCGATGACGGTCGTTAGGACCATGACACGGTTAGGCGAGTCCGGCCAATCATTGATAGATATTGGTTCGATGGTTACTGGCCGTATAGAGCGGTACCAGGGGTTTCGCCGCAATAATTGGCTCATCTTTACCCATCTCGAATTTTTCATGGTTTATTTATAATAACCAAAATTTTGCACAACAACTTTTCACTAAGCACCTCTCTTTTACGAGATGGCGATCGTGCTACACCCGTCGAGGATACGGCTACTTGAGAGACACGGTAGCGCAGGCGTACAGCGAGGACCCGTACAAAGGTTTCTCTTTAGATTAAGACCTGCGTAAACCTTTTCTTGTCTTTTGTTGTTGACATCCTCACGGATTATCAATACAACCGAGAAGGATCTTGGCGTCTTGGCATGTGGCCACATCGAATATTGCTCGTGCACGGACACTATGGGTTCATTATCCAAGGGCATCACCTAAGCCCGATATATGTTTCAAAGACCGAACACCTTAGGGAGTGTTGGCGTCATGAATTAGGCCTTATATGCATCAGCTCTGAATCATGTCTTTGGTCAAATGTTGGGTTTGCCCGGCTCACGTGTTTTGCTACCTTACATTCCGCTCTATCGGCTAAGGTGGCACCGGAGAACTCTGCGATTGTGCCACAGCTAGCCGGACGAGCACCTCGAGAGAAAGCGAAAAATGCATCATGATAAAGCGAGAGACTGGTCAACCACTCGATGACTTATCGGAATTTTCGGTATTCCTCCGCATTAATGAAGGGCCGTCTCCCGGCCAGGCATGACCGCGCCCCATATTCGGATGAGCGCGGAGCCACCAGGGGCTATATAGTAGCCCCACTGTCAAACTCCTATGGCTAAGTGAAATTGTTAAAGCAATATAGTCCGATTGCCTAGTTAGCTGCGCTATCACACCTTAATGGACCAAGGCGTTGGATCAAGTGTGAACATCGTCTTCTGCGAACACCCGCATTGTATGCGTGGTGGCTGAAGCAAACATTCGCAAACTTTCAGGTTATATAAACATATACATAAACGGCCGCACAGGAGGCATCATAACACTTTTAGGAAAAAGTATAAAAATAGCCTTTATTTAATTTTGTAAAACATTGTTTTTCAATGGGAATACATGTCATGCGAACATAATATTCTTCGAGCACTGCCCTTCTATTGAACGAGCGCCTTCAAGGACCTCATCAAAGTAGTGCTCGGCAGCTACTCGGCTAATTGCCGAACTAGGGGCTGCAATTGCGGTGGCTTCCATCTCCGCCCAGTATGTTTTTACACAGGCAAGCGCCATCCGCGCACCCTCAATGCACACTGACCTCTTCATAGCGTCAATGCGCGACACAACATCAAGGAACCGCTACACCAAGCTGAAGTAACTGTTCGGCCTAGGCCCTGCCGGCCACAGGTGATCCACAACAGACCTCATGGCGAGTCCGGAAAACCTGTGGAGCTCGGCCCATTCGTCCATTCGCTCATTCAGAGGAAGCGGGCACGCTGGACCATTAAATTGCAACAAGAACAGCTTCTCCACTTCACGATCTCTTTGATCCTTGAAGAACTCGACCGCATCAGCAGCACTCGCTGCCAAATCCGATAAGTAAATCTGCGAGAACTCCACAGCCGATCCAGAGGAGCATACTTAGGATCTACGAACTTCATCCGCAGCATAAAGGGCTTCCCAGCCGCGATATCCCCGACGTAACGCAGCTCCTCCTTCATCGCTCTAATTGTAGAGTGGGATTCCTTGGCTGCTACCATGGCCTTCTCCAGCTCCGCAGCCTTCGCTCGGCTTTCCTTCTCAAGAAGCTGATATCGGTCGGCGGCATCACTTAACTCAACGGCCATCTTGGCCATCTTCTCCTTACTTTGGCAATGGGTAGCTTGTTCGGCCCTCAGCTCTTCAGCCACCTTTAGAGTGGCCGCATCACTTTTCCTGGCTTTCTTTTTGGCTCGGGCAAGTTCCGCTTGAACGGTCTCCACCGCTGCAGCTCCATCTGCTTTTCACAACATGTTCAAGATACTGGCATTATGCTCCTCTTACCATATGCTGAAATCCGGATAAATTACATACCCTGCGCCTCGTCCAGCCGCTTGTTGACAAGCACGATGTCGGCATCTGCCGCATCAAGTCGCCGCGTTAGCTCGGCAACCTCACAAGTCCGGCTAGCCACCGGACCTCCTACCACCTGCATATGAAGACGCCTAGATTATTACCTGCGACTATGATCCTCTGTTTATCACGGTTTCCAACGGCAACCAGAGTCTCAGGGGCTACTATCTGCACAGGGCACGTTTTAAACATGTGCGGTACTCTTAAAAATACATGTCACTTTGCGTACCTCAGAACCTTTCAGCAGACTCATAAAGGCTTCATGCAACCCGCTTTCTGCGGATGAAACCCTCTCAACCACCACGCCCATTAGCGCACGGTGCACTTCTGAGATAGCCGCCTGCTCTAGTAGATCCTTTAGTGCATCCGACCGCATGACAGGCGGAGCCGGACCCTTCCGGTTGCTCTCTCCAAGAGCCGGATACTGAGGACTTCGGGTGGCCAGAGAATCACCCTCTGGCCTTGCCAGATCGGGAGGAGCCCTCCGAGACGACACCTCGGGGTCGCCCGCCTCGTAAGGCGGATGGTGTGGGGAGGCGTTTCGCTCTCCATCATCTCCGGAGGAAGATTCCCCGAAGACGAACTCTGCCGAGAAGGGTCACGATCCGGACTACAAGACGGATGTTTCGGTTATTTTCCTCAGAAGTAAAGCAGGATGTTTTTTTTACTATTAAACCCTTTATTTTACTTACAGCTCGATGGAGGGCTGATCCCCTTGCGGGCACTGTATGGCCGGGATATCTCCTGGGCCAGGACCCTCTGGTGAAGATTTCTTCCCCCGTTTAGAGACTATTGTCTCTGGGCCTTCAGAGGCGGTATTTTTCCTTCCTTGGGGAGAGGGAGCTCGGCTTCTTCTCCTCGGTTGTCCGCCTTCGCAGAGGCATCAGCCTCTTTCTTCCCACCTTTATCCTCCCCTGAGGGCGCTTGGTAGGGCGCAAGCTCCAACATCCGGACTAGTATCGGATCCGGTGAGACCTCGGGGAGGGGGGGCCGGACACCTGATCATCTTCGCCTTTGTTATCCAGTACTGGTCAAAGAGCGACTTTTCAGAATGATGTCATGATGAATAGAAATACAACGTGTTCGGCCATAGGGCGACTTACTTGGGTATCTGGACGATTGCAGCTCAGACCCGCGTCCTCGGTGGAATCCGGACACACTGCTTGTGGTCCGAAGTACAATTTGTACATCTGCTCGGGCGTTATGCCGAGGAAGTGCTGAATAGCTCCCGGTCCCTCCAGATTGAATTCCCACAGACGAAGGGGATGACGTTTATAGGGCAGGGTTCAGCGAAGTAACATTACTTGCGTTACTGTGACCAGATCAATATCTCTTTCGAGAAGATCCCGGATGCGATCCTGCAATATGGGCACGTCCTTCACTGGCCCCCAGTTTAGCCCCTTGTTGATCCATGACGTTAGTCGTGGAGGGTGACCCGAGTGAAAGGCAGGTGGGGCCACCCATTTGGTACCCCTGGGAACTGTGACATAAAACCATTCTTGTTGCCATAAGCTGGACACCTCCAGGAAAGAACCCTCGGGCCATGGGGCATCTGCACTTTTGCTTATTACAACACCTCTGCATTATGCATATCTCCCCTCGATTGTCTTCGGCTCCACTTGGAAGGTCTTGAGCCACAGGACGAAGTGAGGGGTGATGCGGAGAAAAGCTTCGCACACGATGATAAAAGACGAGATGTGGAGAATAGAATCCGGAGATAAATCATGGAAGTCCAGCCCGTAATAGAACATGAGCCCCCTCATGAAGGGATCCAGAGCCAGGCCTATCCCTCGAAGGAAGTGAGATATGAATACTACGCACTTGCCGGGTTTGGGAGTAGGTATGACCTGCCCTTGAGCAGGCAGCCGGTCGCATAATCTCGCGGTCAAGAACACGGCCTCTCTTAACTTCGGCGTCTTCCTCCATGAAGGAGGAGGGCATCCACCGACCTTGAAGGTTGGATCGGACATGGTTGAGCGTCCAAGCGCTGACTGACCTTTGGGTGTTGGAACTTCGGCGGGGAGGATTGATTTAGTTCGAGGAATAAAAAAGGATAGGCCTTGGTCTCTTTATAAAGAGGGTGAATACCGGCGTCCTCCTCGTGACCGTTTGGGACTTGCCTATAATCGAGAGTCATACCAGCGGGCACGATTGGGTTACCGCCCGTATTGATGAGAATACCGTGATAAGGGGACACGATCTCCGCCTCGACAAGGCGTGCCAAGAAGCTGCCCGTGATATCGCCAAGGCTGGTCGAAAAACACGGTTCAATAATAACCGGGCCATGGCATGATGTCATGGTGTCAAATATGTCAGTAGGTCGGATTTGTGAATATTATTCTCTCTACGGTGGAATGTGGAACTTGTTTTGTAGAGCCGGACACTATCCTTGCGTTCAAGATCTTCTATGGAGTATTCGGAGGAGGAACCCGCCTTGCAATGACGAAAACAGTCTGCGCACCGGACTCATCATCATTGAAGCCTGGTTCGAGGGAGACTCTTGAGGAGTCTGGATTAGGGGTATCCGGACAGCGGGCTATATCCTTTGGCGTCAGGTTGGACTATGAAGATACAAGATTGAAGACTTCGTCCCGTGTCCGGATGGGACTCTCTTGGCGTGGAAGGCAAGCTTGGCGATACAGATATGTAGATCTCCTTCTGTTGTAACCGACTCTGTGTAACCCTAGCCCCCTCCGTGTCTATATAAACCAGAGGGTTTAGTCTGTAGGACAACAACAATCATACCATAGGCTAGCTTCTAGGGTTTAGCCTCTATGATCTCGTGGTAGATCAACTCTTGTAATACTCATATTCATCAAGATCAATCAAGCGAGAAGCGGTATTACCTCCATAGAGAGGGCCCGAACCTGGGTAAACATTGTGTCCCTTGCCTCCTGTTACCATCCGCCTTAGACGCACAGTTCGGGACCCCCTACCCGAGATCCGCCGGTTTTGACACCGACACTCATTGTTTTGTGTGTGGACAATCTCAGTACCATGCCGCTCGCTGCGTGCTCGTCGGGGATGTACCGTTTACTCAAAGCCCTCAGGCCGGAGCTTTTTAAGCCAGCTCCTTGCTTGCTGATGCCGCCTGATCTACAGAAACGACGTGTCATGCAGCATAACCATCATAGGGTGGCGAGCATCAACCCCCTTTCACTGTGATCCGATCCCCATCAGCCTCAACTACATTAACGGTATGTACTGGGTCGGCATGAACACGTCTTGGATGGTGCTCGTCGATGATCGCGACAGCTGAATGCTCGTGGAGGTCTACACCCGGCGATTGATCCCCCTTCCTTCGATTAACACTGCACTGCTTTGGCACCGCAGCCCAGAATACTCGGAATCTTACAGTAGCCAACATCATACCAAGTTTGATTTGCTCAAGGTTGTAATCTGCCAAGTGCCCACAAGATCTACGAATTATAAAGACTTCAGGCTAATTGCGTTCTTCAACCGCGGTCTCACCTATCTGACAGGTCACTGCGGTAAGTGGATAAGTCTGCACGTCCATCGCAGGATCATACATCCTCCATGGTTCTCGATGCCATTGAACACAAGGGCTTCATTTCTACCTGTCGACTCCTTCTATGGCTGGACGTATTGCTGGCCTACTCCGATATCGCTACAAGCGGCTGTTACAGCGGTATGTTACTTTCCTATGATATCATGATGGCTTGCTTATATTCTGTCAACATTTCTTGAAAAAATATTCATGCTCATAACATGCTGTTCTTAAGATTGACTAAATCAAGAGTCCTTTTTATTTGACTCCAACTTGATATGATGTTGTAGGCGCTGATGTCCCTACCCTTCCTAATCCTATAACCTTTCAAAGAAAAGAGGCATGGCGATTGCGGGTGGTTCTGGCTCGTCGATTGACGACGAAAGATTGATGATCGTTCACACGCATCGGACGTGTTGTTTAGCGGAATACAATCACGATCCTTTGCAAGGTCTTTGAGCGGGATCCCAGCTTATCTGGGCCTTCAGGAATTTTTGACTGGAGGCTGGTAAGTAGCCTTGTACATGCTCTCTGTTTGTCAGACTGAATTATCCGATTAACCGGGAGATAACTGATGGCAAGGATGATGATGGCAGCGTGGTTTCGTTCATCAGGCAAAACTGTGTGTACACAGCGTACCATGCGTCTCTGCATGCACCATACCCTGATATGTGCCGCCACGCTCGCAACCCAAAGTAGGAGAGGGTCGCAAGTATCGGACTTCGACTACTTGGCTGGAGTTTCCTCGTCGAGCACCCATCTGGTTCAAGCCGTCACCAATCTCCACAGCTTAATAAATAGTAACGTCTAACCGAGCAGTTAGTTAGATGCGTACACTTGGTGTAGTAGGATCTTTATTTAGTTTGATGCATACACTTGTTCTTTTTGGTAGCCCTTTTGTAATGATGGCTGATGTTTGGTTTGGAAGAGAGAGCTGCGTCTTCACTCTTACGGCCTGCTTAATGTACATTGCACCCCCAGCCCTAGTTCTTGCTGCTGTTTTCAATGTACAATCAGTAGTATATTTAAATACATTGGTTGAATAAATGTGTTGTTAGAATGACAAACACAATGTTTTGGAAGTCGTTGCAGTTCGATCCTTTAGTGCCCCGTCTTGTCGTAGCTCATACTATTTTTAAAGACGGAACACAATTTCCACTTGTTGATAACATGCATCTCACTGATGAAGGCCCAATAGAGAAGCCCATAATTAACTGGAAGGGAGGCTCTCACATGAATCCGGCCCAGGTACATGCTCATGGTCCCCTAAACATAAATAATTAAATAAATAAAGCTAAATGCTCATGCACTAGTTCTTTGGGAAAATAGGTAGCCCAGTATTTCTTTTTGAAGAATACCCAAGATGGGCCTATTTGTTTTCTCCGAATTACTGGGCTGCAAATCTTTCAAGGCGAGGAGGATGCATTCCGTCCTGGCCAAAGAGTATGGTCAATGTCATTAAAAGTAATATCAAAAGGGTTGAAAATTCCAAAAATTTATAGCAAATGGGATATTAGTTTTTTTGGTTTTGTTCTTCACCGATATCTTATCGTATTTCATTGGATTTAACATGACATAGTACTAATTTATTTTTAAATTTGTTTTAGTATGCCTATTAATTTTGGATTAAGAATATTTCGTTCCCCGACAAAAAATTGCGAATTTTCAAAATTTCCTACATATTTAGTTAATTTTTGACCACAGTCTTGACGAGAAAATGGCCAACAATTCTAAAAATGGAAAAAGGGCTGCAATAAATTCCATATGAATTAGAAAATGAGTAAAATTATAAAAATAATAGCAAATGGGCTGTACCGCCACATATTTGAGGCTGACTTGTTTACGCAAGGCTTTGTCGGTGAACACACGATTCTAGCAGCAATGATTTGTTGGATGTCCATCCAACGGCCGACGTCTTCTTCAATCTCGATCTTCCTACTCGGCCGCCTAAACTAGCGGCGGGTGGACTGCTGCTCCCTCCTCTTGTGACCTCTTTGTGATGCCGTGTAGGCTTCCCGCCCACCCTACTCCCTCCGCTGGCCTGGCCGCACGCAATCAACTGCCTCCTTATTACGCGAGAAAATGATTCCTCCCTTGACATCTGGGCGCCTTTGTTTGGGAGGCTGACTGTGGGCCTACTAAGTTGACGCGTCTGCAGGCATCAACTTAGTCAACAAGCGATTCTAGCAGGAGTAACCGTTGGATTTGAATCGAACGGTCCTACTGCTTCTTCAATCGCTGCTCTTCTTGCACCAGCCGCCCAAACCAGCGCCGGGGAGACCGCCTGCTTCTGCCTCCAGTGGCCGGCTGTGCTGCCGTTGAGGCCTCATCGCCCGCTACTACTCCCACCGCTAGCCAGGCCCTGTGGCGACGGCAGCCTCACACCGCAGCCGAACCAGTGAACCCTCGTACTCCTCTCTGCGTGGGCATCCACTGCCGCGTCTTCCCTGGCTCCACATCGTCCCCTTCCTAGGCCTCGCCGTCGTCCATCGCCTTGGTGCTCTCGGCGCGGCGTGGTCAATGTGGTCAACGACATTCCATCGGAAGAGTACTGTACGTGGAGAGGCTGACAGCTGGGGCCACGGCCACAGCCCATTTTTTTTGTGATTTGCCAAGTAAGTCGCTTTGTCAGGCCTGTTGGGCTGCAAATCTTTCAAGACGAGGAGAGCTTTCATTCGGCTGGCCGAGAAAATGGCCCATCAGTAATGAGAAATGGGCTGTACATTTTTAAAAACATCAAACCGGCAATTAGTTTCAAATTCATTTTTTTCATTTTGAGATTTTAAATTACATTAATTTTTATGCGTGGAGAATTTGTTGGATTTTATATTGATATACATTTATTTTTAAAATTAGTTTGAACGTGAGTCGAAATTTCGGGATTAAAAACAGTTCGGACTGCACCAAAATATGCAAAATTTCGTATAATTTTTTAACCGTGGCCACAATATGGGCTGTAATGCTAACAAAAAGAATATAGGCTCCAAAAAAAACCTTAAGAATTAGCAAATGGGCTGTAAATTATTAGAAATAATGGCAGATGGGCTGTATGCTGTTTTCCACAGATTTGAGGCTTTCCTAAAAAAGGTTGGCCTTAAGCGGTGTTGTTGGATGGCCATCCAACGGCCGTCGTGCTTCTTCAATCTCTGCTCTTCCTGCTCCAGCCGCTCAAACAAGCGCCCGGCGGGACTGCCTGCTCCCTCCTCCCGCGGCCCGGCTCGACAGCTCGGACCCACCAGCTATATCTTCGCACGCAAGGAAGTGCCTCCTTATTACGCACAAAAAAATGAATACTCCCCCTGTTAGCTGGGACCCAGTATAGTGGCAGACTGACTTGTGGGCCTACTAAGTTGACCGGGATGGAGGGCTTTTTCAACTTAGTCAATATGCACGATTCTAGCTCCAGTGACCGTACGATGACCATCCAACGGCCGTAGTGCTTCTTCAACCTCTGGTCTTCTTGCTCCAGCCACCCAAACCAGCACCGGTCGTGCCTCGTGCTCCTGCCTCCCGTGGCGGGCTGCGATCGTGGAGGCCTCACCGCCCCTACTACTCCCACCGCTGGCCAGGCCATCCCTCTACTCGCCCACACCCCCTGTTATTCTGCGGTGACGGCAGCCTCACACCACAGCGAACCAGTGAACCCTCGTACTCCTCTACGCGTGGGCATCCACTGCCACGTCTTCCCCTTCCTAGGCCTCGCCGTCGTCCACCGCCCTGGTGCTCTCGGAGCGGCATGGTCAATGTGGTCAAGGAACGGCTTCCATCGGACGTGGTATGCGTGGAGAGGTGACATACGGGCCTGGCCGCAGCAAGGAAGTGCCTCCTTATTACGCTCAAAATAAGTATTCCTCCACCTGACAGCGGGGACCCATCGGATGGGCCATCGTATTTCACTTAAAAACGTTTCCACATTGCTGGGACCCACCAGCTACACCTTCGCGCGCAAGGAAGTGCGTCCGGGCAAAAAACAAAACAAAGCGATTAAGCCCCGACTTGCTGGGACCCACCAGCTACATCTTCGCACGCAAGGAAGTGCGTGCGGGCAAAAAAAAAAACGATTCGCCCCCCTGACTACTGGGACCCACCAACTACATCTTCGCACGCAAGGAAGTGCGTCCGGGCAAAAAAAAAACGATTCGCTCCCTGACTGCTGGGACCCACCAGCTACATCTTCGCACGCAAAGGAAGTGCGTCTGAAAAAAAAACGATTCGCCCCTTTGACTGCTGGGACCCACCAGCTACATTTTCGCACGCAAGGAAGTGCCTGACAGTCGGGACCCACCTGATCGAAGGGTACGTAGCGTTGTCATTCTGGTCGCTAACGTGTACGTACATACTGGTCATTGTAGAGGCGCGCACGTGTCGTAGTAGAGGCACGCACGTAGCATGTACATGTACATACAGCGGCCAGGGTGCAAGAAAGAAAATACGACCAGCAGGGTCTCGAACGCCTACTCGCGCATACGTACGGTGAGGGCTCGTTTACATGGCTGGGTCGGAACGGAGAAACATCGTCCTCGTCGTGTTCATGGGGAGGCAACGGAATGCGTCGTGTTCATGGGGAGGCAACGGAATGCGTTGTGTTCATCCGGAGGCAACGGAATGCGTCATGTTCATCGGGAGGCAATGGAACACGTGGGAGCCAACCGGCTTGGACGGAACAGGCGATGGAAACGAGTCCTGGCGTACCGCAGAACGGAGGAAACGACCTTGTGTTCGACCGGCCATGTTCGAAACGGGATCCGGCTCATCGGGAGGGGTCTAGCGTACTGCAAAACGGAGGAAACGGACCTCCTACGGTCGAAACGGGGGTCCTGTTGATCAGGAGGGTTGTGGCGTACCGCAAAAGCGGACAAACGGACCTCCTACAATCGAAATGGGGTCTGTTGATTGGGAGGGTGTGGCGTGCCGCAAAAGCAGACGAAACGGACCTCCTACGGTCAAAGCGGGGTCTGTTCGCCGGGAGGGTGTGGCGTACCGCAAAAGCGGGACTCGACGGGATCTGTTCATCTCCACCATCGACCTCCTCCGGCCTCCACGGCCACCGTCGACCTCCTCCGGCCTCCACGGGCTCCTGTTCATCCAGCCTCCACCGCGCTACTCCACCGCTCTTGTTCAACCACCCTCCACCGTCTATTGTTCATCCAGCCCTCCACACCACGGGTCCTGTTCAACCACCCCTCCACGGGCACCCTCCACCGTCTGATTCATCCAGCCCTCCACACCACGGGTCCTGTTCATCCAGAGGCAACGCCACCGCTCACTTGTTCATCAGACCCCCATAGCGCTCTTTGTTCATCCAATCGATGGCTTGATTAGCGGCGATAGTGAAGAATCGCTCGATCGGGTTCAGTTAACAGCCATCGATCGATCGCTCGGGTTTAGTAACATGTAGCCTGCAGTGCAATCGCTCGGGTTCAGTTAGAGCCCAACGCCTCGCTCGGGTTCAAGTTAGAGCCAACGCCTCGCACACACGCGTGTACGTGTACAAGATAAACGCGCATCGCTCGGCCCCCGACCTCCCACCGTAACCGGCAACTCCCCGAAATTTTCCTCGCCCTCGCTTCTACCACGGTTTTTTCCGGCATGGACGGCCCAAAGAATGTCATGCAGCTGCGTCTCCGGCCCGCCCAGGACGAAAAGCCCATTTTCTGTCATGATTTTTTGTCATAGAAGTAGGAGCCCACCACATCTATGATGATACCGGGTTTTGTCACAATTATCGTTATAGAAGTGTCATATGTATGACAGAAATTTTTTGGTTCGGCCCAAAATGTCACAGATGTGTCCTTTTTTTGTAGTGAATAGAGTCGTCGGTAAAAGTCACGAAGTACTGATAGCCACCTCTGGCAGTTGTGCTCATTGGATCACACACATCACTGTGTATAAGCTCCAATAGCTCGGATGCCCTCTCGCAACTCTTTGCAAAAGGAGACTTAGTCGTCTTGCCTAGCAAGCATGATTCACATGTCTCGAACGACTCAAAGTCGGACGAAGTTAGGAGCCCATCATCATGGAGCTTCTTCATGCGTTTCAGACTAATGTGTCCAAGCCGGCAATGCCAGAAGTATGTCAGATTTATCTCATTAGGCTTATGCCTCTTGGCATTCACGTTATAGACCGGTTCCTATTCCAAATTCAATTTAAATAGCCATCAACAATGGGTGCATAGCCGTGGAACATACCATTCAAATAAAACGAACAACCATTGTCCTTTAAATTAAATTCATAACCCTGACTCATCAAGCATGAGGAAGAAATAATGTTCCAACTAAGTGCAAGAATGTAATAAAACTTATTCAATCCCAAAATAAATCCAGAAGGAAGCTGGAGCTGCATCGTGCCGACCTCCAACGCAGCAACTCTTGCTTTGTTGCCGACCCTGATGTCAATCTCCCCTTGTGCCACACGCCTAGTTCTTACCAGCCCCTACATCGAGTTGCAAATATGAACAACCGATCTGGTATCAAATACCCAAGAGCTACTAGGTATGTCAACAAGGTAAATGTCTATAACATATGTAACAAGTGTACCTTTGCCTGAAGCAGCATTTCCGGCCTTCTTGCCATGCTTAAAAAGCCACTTGCTATAGTTCCTATTCCAATGACCAGTTTCCTTGCAATGGTAGCAAATGGTCTTTGAGTCCGGTCCAGGCTTTGGCGCAGCGATGGAGGTTACCATCTTCGTGCCCTTTTCCTTAGCCTTCTATTGGACCAACTCTTCTTGAACTTAGCCGAGTTCTGCAGCATCAACACTAATTGCGTGCCTTTCTTAATATCTTTCTTTACCACCTTGAGCATCCCATGCAATCCAGTGAGCTTCTTATCCATGCCATGCATATGATAGTTCGAAATGAACGTCCCATAGCTAGGCGGAAGAGAACCCCGAACTGCATCAGTAGCGAGCTCATCCAAGAGCGGGAAGCCTAACCGATCCAAAGCTTGCACGCATCCGATCATCATGATCACATGCGGGCTCAGTGGATCACCTTCCTTCAACTTACAATCCATCAAGGATCGCCAGGCGTTGAACCTTTCGGTCCTAGCCTACACCTGAAACATGCTCCTGAGACTCTCGATCATAGAAAGCCCCAACATCTTTGAAATGCTGCTGCAAATCGGGCTCCATACAAGCCAACATGAGGCAGTTGACCTCGTTTGATTCATCCACGAGTTTCTGGTAGGCATTCTTGGTTGTGGCATTAGCATTATCGGCAGGTTCCTCTAGAAGTGGATCCTCTAGAACATGTTCCTTTTTATCATGCTTGAGAACAATTCTCAAATTTCTATACCAGGTGGTAAAGTTTGTTCCATTCAGTTTATCCTCTTCCATAATTGATTTCAATGCAAAGTTGGGTTGAGCAGGTGGTTCCATTGATCTACAACAGAAAAAATATGCAATCACTAAGCAATGTGTTTATGTAGAGTAATTTAGGCCTTAAATAGAAATACTCCCACTAAAGTCAGCATCCCTTCGCAAACTCTCAGTGATTCAGGATCCGACTAGCGCATGCGACTAGTGAGCTTTAGCATCACTGCTAGCCAACATACATATCCGGTAAGCAACTCCTTGCTAATCGTATCTCTATACGTCTCCTGTCGGTCGGGTAGGTATCTTATACCCCGGATCCCAACCTTCTTTGCCACATGGCCCAAAACCGTTTTGATAGCCTTGTCAAGTTAACCTAATGCAGTGCATGTCCATGTCCGACACAAACCCTTCAGTTCAAGGACACCCAGCGGCACCCCAATTTTATGAGCCTACTATTAGACGTACTTGATGTGCGAAGGTGCAACATCGGGGATGGCAATTCGCTTGATATTAACGAGGGATCTTTCTACCATTTTAACATGCATAGAAATTAAAGAAGCATAACAATCACAAATAAACATATATTGTGAAATAGTATGGCTCCTTCATGAAAGTTCTTTCAGGCCGGTTCCGACTCCGATGACCATCTAGGAACTCCATCTTGTTTGTCACACCGGGACGCCAAGCCACCAACCTGATCTCTATTATCCAACTACCAACTAGTAATGAATTTTACATAGAGAATCACAAGTCGACACACAGGTCGTTATACATTATAATGACAACACTTTGGCTCCTGCCGGCTGACAAACATGACGTGCATGCCATGTACAAATTACAGACATGTATCACATACAAATGAGGCATACTATTCACATCAAACCCGCAAAACAAAGTTATGCATAGAATTGCATTCTACCGGTTTGAGTGATCGTGTACGAAATACAAGGCGCTACGCACACGACGGTCATCGCAAGTCTGATTCGGATTTACGTTTGACTGTTAACCCCGATGGCGGATACCGACCGGTAGGGGTAGGTTGTGTCACGACCTCATCGATTCTGATTGATAGAAAACATAGCCACATCGATCCCCATGTGCAGTTCATCTCATCACCCGTGCACATAACCGATCTCATAAACGACGACAGATCTCATCTGCCGCCTCCACATATCTAATATGCATACGATCTGAAACCAAAACCTATAGCAGAGGCTCTGATACCACTGTTGGGTTCCATGGTAGGGAGCGTCAACTACAAATTAAAATTTTCCTACGCGTAGAACAACCAAGAACATGCTACGGGAGATGGATCACAGATTGTTACAACTAGACACGTAGTGCCGTGCAACGGGAGAAGAGTTGGGGCAGCGCGTCCGCGTGAATCGTCTCCTCCTCCTCCGATCTCCCTCGAACAGCCGGTCATCGGATCCCACGTACAGGTTCGTCGGAGCGGCGCAAGTGCACCGCCTCTAACGGTATTCGCACGTGCAGGAGGAACACCATGCGGCGGACTGCTAGGACCGATCACACACTCGGCGGCGAGTGGAGGTGGCTATTTGCAACACGTGCAAACCCTAGTGACAACGCCGAAGCGAACAACCGCATGAGTGTGCCGCACCCCCACTTTATATAGGCATTCGTCATGGGCTCAACACTTGGGCCTCACACGGATCCAAAAGCCCAAAATCTGTTTGGCCGGGATCCGAGTCCGAGTAGGATCACATCTAACTCATGGAGTCGGATCAGGCCTCACAGGTTCCTTCTCTTAAGCGCACGACCCCTTAGGTTCAAGTCGGCTTGGTCACAGTTCGGATCACCTCTGACCTGCACAGTTGGTAGCAGCCTCTAGCAAGGCGTGCCGACCACCAGTTAGACTATGAAGCTGGTTAGGCGAACCTGTACAACATGTCACACTTCTGTTCCCTTTGCCACATGATATATGTTGTCGGGCTCAAGGCGAGTCTATCATGCTTGTTCTAGCCCGACCTCTTTCTCGTTCCAGTGATGCCGACCAGAAATTGGATTATCTCAAAATCCTTGTCGCATGGCCATGCTTATCCTGGTCGGATCACACGGGGGGCCCGGAGTATATCTCTCCTGATCGGAGGGGCAAATCCCATCTTGCTCGACCATGTCTCGCAGCATGGATGTGGACAAGCCTAAATCCTACCTTTGTAACTACCTAGTCACGGAGTAGCGTTTGGTCGGCCCCACGCAGGTCTGTCACCATCCCGAGTACATGCGCCAGCTCAGGTCTTAGGACATAGAACGTATGTTGTACTAGAGACTCACAGATGACATATCGCTGCGTCTCATAGTTGGGTCTGTCCGACTCGGACCTTATCTCGACTCGCATCCGACTATATTGAATCCGACCAGATCCTTCCAAGTCCATATTATTGTCGGAGTTATTGGCCATGGGTAGCCTCATCTGCCCCCATGGCATTTCAAAACATCAGGGCCGACTGCGCCCCTCAAAATCTCAAAGCTTGGTCGCCGCCTTCTCGTGGCCGGCTGGTCCAATCGGCCTGCTGCCAGAAGGCGGAGGACCCTAGAAGACGGCCACGAAGCGGGCCGACTCCTAGCAGGTGGCCCCAGGCGCCCTCAAAGTCTGCACCCTCTTAAGCACGATGAGACGGGGCGTGGCTACAGTGAAGCTCGCCACCCCCAAATCCAGGGCGAGTCGTGGTTACAGTGTGCCGTACAAGCCGGAGATCTCCTGCACGGTGCGACACTGTAGCCCCTCTGCCCGTGACATCACCCAAGACAGAATGACCATGCTCCCACGATGGGTTGTCGGTACGGCCCGCAGGCGGCGGGCCCTACTTGCCAGTGAGAAGCAAGAAGGCGGCAGGCCTGACCAGTCGGCTTGGGGGGAGAGACCGGCACCCAGCAGGCGGCCCTCCCCCTTCCTGGGAGTTTGTGCGTCATTAACCAGAAGAGATGGGGAATGGCTACAATGATCGCCCGCCAGACGGCGGGACTATAGCCACGCCCTCCCCGACAAAGCAAGCGTCATTAGAAGCACGGCTACAGTGAGCAGCCGGCAAGACCCGCGAGCGGCGGGCGAGGCCTGTCGGCCAAGTACATGACAGCCGGCAGGGCCCACCAGTCGGCGGGCCCCAGTAGCCAGCAGAGAGGCCGACCACAAGAGACACTGACGGCCTGGGCTTACACCAGTTTACCATTGTACCCCTGGGGGGTAGGCCTATATAAACCCCCCAGGGCACCCATGCAAAGGGTTCAGATTCTTAGCACACACACACACCCGTAGAGAGAGGAGAGAGCTGGCCCTACCCTTCTTCCTCCTCTAGCAAACAGCTCAAGGAGCAACTTGTAGCTACTTGTCGACATAGTGATCATGCGGAGACCCCGCGGAGCAGGACTAGGGGTGTTATCTCCTAGGAGAGCCCCGAACCTGGGTAAAGTTCATCGGCGTACGTGTCTACGCCTCATCCCGCTTCTTGGCACCGGCGACGTCTTACTATCCCCCACAATGATAAGCCACCCGTTGGCATATGTCGCACCAAAACCCCGACATTTGGCGCCCACCATGGGGCCAGGTGCACCGTCGTCCGAAGATCTGTTCTGGACGGGAACCCTCTTCCTCCCTTGCGAGCGCAGCCAGCCCGACACGCCAGACAGCGTCTGCGCTGACGCGCTGCATGGCGCGGAGGTCGCCTGTGCAGCGAGCTGCCTCGCCGACCTTGTTGGCGAGACCCGCCTCTCCGACAAGCCTGTGTCCGATGCAGGCACAGATGGCCTCGAGAGCCGCCTCGACCAGCTCCACATCGCCAACGAGCTGGCCGTCGACTTGGAGTCGGTTGGCTCCACCGACCCGATGCTTGTCGACTCCGACACGGCGTCACTTGACGCGTTCCCCACCAACGTGGTGGTCATCGACGACCCTCTCCCTTGCACCGACAACAGCGCCAGCACCGTCACGGAGGTGCTCGTCATCAGCCACGATGGAGCCTCTAGAGGCGGCGCCCAAGATCCGCTCGAAGCGGCGCTACAAGACCTGTCTGCACCCATTGCAGAAGACGCCAACGCTGAGTCGCTGGAAGCGCGCCGCGTCCAGCTCGTCGAGAGCGCCAAGAAGTTCGCGAGCATGAGACACCTTTCAGAGGCTTACCAGCGCGAGATGGAACGCGCAGTGGGCGGCACACCGGCTCCTGGCGGGCCCAGCCACATCGGCATGGTCCGGCAACATGGCGCGGCCATTGCCAGCATGTTCGGGGTAGACCGCCCTGTCTACGCCACGCCTGCAGAAAACATACGAGCTACCCAGGCGGCAGCAGACGAGCTGGACAAGCTCAAGGGTGACGAGCGTTGCCACATGACGGAGTGCGTCCAGTGACTCATCGATGCGGCTGTTGAGCAGCAAGAAACTGCCGCCCACCGCCAGGTGGAGCCCGGCGCCCGCGCCGCAGACCTTCCTCCTGGCCGAGATCAAGGCGCGACCTCCCGGACGCAGACTGGTGGCGTCCGCGATAGAAGAGACAAGGAACCGGCTGCCAGCCGCAGCCAGACACGCATCACCATCGAGCGCGACCTAGACGGCCGCCCAATAGCACTGGAACGACGGGACAACTGTCCGCCTCCCCCTCCCCCCCCTGCAGGGAGAGGCGCACCTTCCCGCCGCCTGTTGACCACCCGACACTCGGAGACCGCCTTGGCCGCCGAGAAGGAGTCAGAGAGAATGATGCCCGCCAACGGATCGACCGCCTGAACCTATCACTAGCGCTAGAAGAAGAAGACACGCTGGGCCCACCTTGCTTTGGCCCCCGCATCCACGATGAGCCTTTCCCCAAAGGGTTCACGCTCCCAAGAGATACTCCTAAGTACACCGGCTCCGTGAAGCCAGAGGACTGGCTGGTCAACTACTCCACGGCCGTCAGCATAGCGAACAGCAACAAGCGCGTTGCCGTGAAGTATGTTCCGCTCATGCTCCAGGGCACCGCCCGGACATGGCTGAACATCCTGAAGCCCCGCAACATCAACAGCTGGGTAGATTTCACTGAAGCCTTCGTCCGCAACTTCACCAGCACATACAAGCGGCCGCCCAAGCTTCGCTAGCTCTCCTTGTGCGTCCAAGGTCCCAACGAATGGACTCGCGACTATCTCACGCGTTGGGCCGAGCTACGCAACTCTTGCAACGGCGTGCACGAGGTGCAGGCTATCGAGTACTTCACAGCCGGGTGCAGAGAAGGCACCCTGCTCAAGCACCGACTCCTCCGCGATGAGCCAGCAACCCTCGATGAACTGCTGATCATAGCCGACAAGTATGCCACGGCCGACTCCTCCATGAAGACGGAGATTTAGGTTAATGCTTCCGGCAAGGTGGCCCCTCAAGCTCCACGGACTCCGGCTGGTGACGCCAGTCAGCGGCAGCAATAGAGCAACAACAAGCGCAAGGCGCCACAGCCGGCTTCCACCAGCCGGCATATGGTGACAGTCGAAGACCAGCAGCCGGAGGGGCAGCCTTCCCCCAAGTGTCAGAAGGGCGGCAAGCCAAATTGGTTGCTCGCCTTCTCCTATGAGCAAACCCTTGATGCACCCTGCAAGTTTCACAACGGCGCGAAGCCGTCCAACCACACCACTCGGAAGTGTCACTGGCTCACCCGAATCGCCAAGGGCGAAGGATTGCTGCCTCCTCCACCAGCCGGCCTGCCGCCGCCTCCTCCTCCGCAACAGGCGGCCCGGCCAGTCACCTCTATTCAAGATGAGTACCCAGAAGAGCAAGGAGCCTACGTTATCTTCACCAGTGTGGCTGACGACAGGCGCAACCAACGCCAACAGTCTTGAGAAGTGAATGTTGTAGCCTCTGAATCCCCAGAGTTCATGCATTGGTCAGAGAAGCCGATCAGTTGGAGCCGAGCGGACCACCCAGAAATGATGCCTTCCCAGGGTTCCTACGCTCTGGTGTTGGATGCTACCTTTGCTACAGAGAGATGAGCATCTCATTTTTTCCCGAGTCCTGATAGATGAGCATCAACATCTTGTATCGCGATACCATGGAGAAGTTGGGCATCAAGCAGAAGCAGCTCCAGCCTAGTCGGACCGTCTTCCATGGCATAGTGCCCGGCCTTTCACACTCACCAATCGGCAAGATCAAGATAGATGTCCTCTTTGGAGATAAAGATCATTTCCGCCGAGAGCCCGTCTGGCTTGAAGTAGTTGACCTTGAGAGCCCCTACCATGTGTTGCTTGGCCGACGTGCCTTGGCCAAATTCATGGCGGTGCCGCACTATGCTTAACTTAAGATGAAGATGCCGAGCACCAAGGGGATCATCACCGTCTCTGGAGACTACAAGAAGTCGTCCACCTGTGCAGCTGCCAACAGTCGGCTAGCCGAGTCCCTTGTGATCACAGCCGAGAAGCGGCTCCTTGACAGAGTTGTGGCAATGGCCGGCAAGCAGCCGGACATGTCCCCTGACCCCAAGGAGTTGGAAGCTGAAGGTTCCTTCAAGCCGGCCAAGGAGACAAAGAAGATACTGCTGGACCCGGAGCACCCGGAGAGGTACGCTATCATAGGTGCAAACCTTGACAGCAAATAGGAAAGCGAGCTCGTCGATTTCCTCCGTGAGAATCGGGACATCTTTGCATGGTCTCCTAAGGAAATGTCGGGTGTTCCGACGGATCTCGCCAAGCACAAGCTACACGTCCGACCTGACGCCAAACCGGTCAAGCAATCCCTCCGCCGCCTGTCGGAAGAGAAGAGAAGAATTGTTGGTGAAGAGATAGCCCGACTCCTAGCAGCCGACTTCATTATGGAAGTATTCTATCCGGATTGGCTAGCCAACCCAGTCCTGGTACTAAAGAAGAACAACATGTGGCGCATGTGTATCGATTATATCAGCCTTAACAAAGCTTGCCCCAAAGATCCATTTGCCTTGCCACGGATCGATCAAGTGATAGACTCCATAGCCAGATGCGAGCTGTTGAGTTTTTTGGATGCACATTCAGGGTACCACCAGATCAAGTTGGACCCGGCTGATAGGCTGAAGACCTCTTTCATCACGCCATTCGGAGCCTTCTGCTACCTGACGATGATGTTCGGCTTGAGGAATGTCGGTGCCACATTTCAGCATTGCATGCAGAAGTGCCTCCTCAAACAGCTCGGCAGAAACGCCCACGTCTATGTGGATGATGTTGTGGTGAATTCAGAGAAGCGTGGCACCCTCCTAGAAGATCTCAAGGAGACCTCTGAAAATCTGCGCCGATTTCAGATCAAGCTCAACCCAGAGAAGTGCGTGTTCAGAGTACCAGCCGGCCAGCTCCTTGGCTTCCTGGTCTCGGAACGCGGCATTGAGTGCAACCCTGTGAAGATCAAGGCTATCGAGAGTACGGAGAAGCCTACCCGACTGAGAGACATTCAGAAGTTCACCGGCTGCTTGGCACCCATCAGCCGCTTCATCAGCCGGCTAGGCGAGAAGGCCCTCCCCCTATACCAACTCCTGAAGAAAACCACTCACTTCGAGTGGAATGACAAGGCGGACGAGGCTTTTCTCTAGCTCAAGAAGATGTTGACCACGCCGCCTGTCCTGGCCGCACCGGCTGCTAAGGAGCCCATGCTCCTCTACATTGTCGCTACCAGCCGGGTGGTCAGCACAATCATTGTGGTAGAGCGCAAGGAAGACAGCAAGGTTTTGCTGGTCCAGAGACTGGTGTATTACTTGAGTGAAGTACTGTCAACTTCCAAGAAGAACTACCCTCACTACCAGAAGATGTGCTATGGCGTGCACTTTACCGCTAAGAAGTTGAAGCCATATTTTCAAGAGCACCCCATCATAGTTGTTTGCACAGCTCCGCTTGCTGAGATCATAGGCAGCCGAGGTGCTTTAGGCCGAGTGGCCAAATGGGCCACCGACTTGCCCCCCTACACCATCTTCTACCAGCCTCGCACCACCATCAAGTCCCAAGCGCTGGCCGACTTCCTTGTCGACTGGGCCGAGACCCAGTACCTACCGCCAGCACCGGACTCCACCCATTGGCGGATGCACTTTGATGGTTCGAAGATGCGCACCGGTTTGGGAGCCGGCATCGTCCTCACCTCTCCCAGAGGCGGCAAGATCAGATACATAGTGCAAATCCATTTTGCCGCCTCCAACAATGTGGTCGAGTATGAGGCACTAGTACACGGACTCCGGCCTGCCAAAGAGCTCGGCATTCGCCGGACTCTGTGCTTTGGTGACTCTGACTTGGTGGTCCAATAGTCGTCTGGTGACTGGGACGCCAAGGATGCAAACATGGCAAGCTACCGCTTCCTCATCCAGCAAATCAGCGGATACTTCGAAGGGTGCGAGTTCCTTCACGTGCCAAGAAACGACAACGAGCAAGCAGATGCCTTGGCACGAATTGGTTCCACCCGGCAAGCCATACCAGCCGACGTGTCCCTCCAGCGCCTCCTCAAGCCATCCATCAAGCCTTCGCCAGAATCAGATTCTATCTTCGTGCTGGCTGCTCCTGAAACAATCGGATCCAACTTGAAGGCCGCAGCAGTCGGCTCGGGGACTTCAGCAGGCGGCTTGGGGACTGCAGCAGTCGCACCTGGCCTGGGGACTTCTGATCCTGGCCCGGGGACTGCAGCAGTCGGCACGGGGACTTCAACGACACAACAAGCGGTGGCTGACTCCAACCCGCCACCGCCCAACCCAACCACCCCAATACAAGTGGCAGTACTGACAGTGGAGGAAATCACAGCACCATCATGGGCTCAGCCCATCCTCAACGTTTTGGTGAACAAAGAGCTGCCAGCCGATGAGATCTCGGCCCGACAGGTGCAACGTCGGGCAGCAGCATACACCATCGTCAACAGGGAACTTGTGAGGTGCAGTGTCACTGGTGTGTACTAGCGCTGCGTAGAGGGAACTTGTGAGAAGGGCCAAGCAATCCTCAAGGATATCCACCAACGCGAGCGTGGCCACCACGCGGCCTCAAGATCACTTGTGGCCAAAGCCTTTCGCCATGGTTTCTTCTGGCCGACTGCTCTAGAATACGCCAAAGACTTGGTCAAGAAATGCAAATGATGCCAGAAGTTCAGTTCCAAGCAACATCTGCCGGCTTCTGCACTCAAGACCATTCCCCTTGCCTAGCCTTTTGCCGTCTGGGGACTGGACATGGTGGGACCATTCAAGATAGCACGCGGCGGCATGACTCATCTGCTCGTCGCCATGGAGAAATTCACCAAGTGGATAGAAGCAAAGCCAATCAAGAAGCTAAACAGTTCGACTGCTATGACTTTCATCGCAGACATCACCACTCGATATGGCGTACCGCACAACATCATCACCGAAAATGGCACAAACTTTGCCAAAGGCGCCTTGACCTGTTTCTATGTGACGTAGGGCATCCGACTAGACTTAGCATCCGTTGCCCATCCATAGTCAAACAGCCAGGTTGAGCGAGCAAACAGCCTCATTTTGTCCGAAATCAAGCCCCGACTAGTCAAGCATCTGGAGCTTTCGGCTGGCTGCTGGCTCGACGAGCTGCCGTCCGTCCTCTGGAGTATGCGCACCACTGCGAACAAGTCAACTGGCTTCACACCCTTCTTCCTTGTATATGGTGCCGAGGCTGTCATCCCAACTGACATCGAGTTCGATTCACCTAGCGTCACCATGTACACGGAGGCGGAGGCAAAGGAAGCGCGAGAAGACAGCGTCGATCTGCTGGAAGAGGGCCGGCTGTTAGCACTCAGTCGGTCCGCCATCTACCAGCAGAGTCTAGCCGCTACCACAGCCGGAAGGTCAAGCCAAGATCCTTCCAAGAGGGAGACCTTGTGCTCCGGCTGATCCAGTGAACAGTCGGCCAGCACAAGCTCTCGGCCCCTTGGGAAGGCCCTTTAATCATCAGCAAAGCCTTGGGCAACGACTCCTACTACCTGATCGATGCCCAGAAGCCCAGGGCGTGAAAAAGAGACGACTCCGGCAAGGAAACAGAGCGCCCATTGATACGTCTCCAACGTATCTATAATTTATGAAGCATTCATGCTATTTTATTATCTGTTTTGAATGATTACGGGCTTTATTACACACTTTTATATTACTTTTGGGACTAACCTATTAACCGGAGGCCCAGCCCATATTGCTGTTTCATTGCCTGTTTCAGTATTTCGAACAAAAGGAATATCAAACGGAGTCCAAACGGAATGAAACCTTAGGTAGCGTGATTTTTGGAAAGATTATGATCCAGGAGACTTGGAGTTGAAGTAAAGGAAGCGTCGAGGAAGCCACAAGACAGGGGGGCGCGCCCTACCCTCTCGTGGGCCCCTCGAGGCTCCCCCGACCGACTTCTTTCGCCTATATATTCCCTTATACCCTAAAAACATCAAAACAGAAGATAGATCGGGAGTTCCGCTGCCGCAAGCCTCTGTAGCCACCAAAACCTCTCTGGAGCCGTTCGGCACCACGAGGGGGAACCCATCACCGATGGCCATCTTCATCATCCGGCGCTATCCATGATGAGGAGGAGTAGTTCACCCTCGGGGCTGAGGGTATGTACCAGTAGCTATGTGTTTGATCTCTCTCTCTCTCTCTCTCTCTCTCTCTCTCTCTCTCTCTCTCTTGTTCTCTCTATGGCACGATTTGATGTATCACGAGCTTTGCTATTATAGTTGGATCTTACGATGTTTCTCCCCCTCTACTCTCTTGTGATGAATTGAGTTTTCCTCTTGAAGTTATCTTATTGGATTGAGTCTTTAAGGATTTGACAACACTTGATGTATGTCTTGTCGTGCTTATCTGTGGTGACAATGGGATATCACGTGCCACTTGATGTATGTTTTGGTGATTAACTTGCGGGTTCCGCCCATGAACCTATGCATAGGGGTTGGCACACATTTTCGTCTTGACTCTCCGGTAGAAACTTTGGGGCACTCTTTGAAGTACTTTGTGTTGGTTCAAAAAAATGAATCTGAGATTGTGTGATGCATATCGTATAATCATGCCCACAGATACTTGAGGTGACAATGAATTATCTAGGTGACATTAGGGTTTTGGTTGATTTGTGTCTTAAGGTGTTATTCTAGTACAAACTCTTGAATAGATTGATCCGAAAGAATAACTTTGAGGTGGTTTCGTACCCTACCATAATCTGTTCGTTTGTTCTCCGCTATTAGTGGCTTTGGAGTGACTCTTTGTTGCATGTCGAGGGATTTTTATATGATCTATCTATGTTATTATTGTTGAGAGAACTTGCACCAGTGAAAGTATGAACCCTATGCCTTGTTTCCTACCATTGAAATACCGTTTATGCTCACTTTTATCATTAGTTACCTTGCTGTTTTTATATTTTCAGATTACAAAAACCTATATCTACTATCCATATTGCACATGTATCACCATCTCTTCACCGAACTAGTGCACCTATACAATTAACATTGTACTGTGTGTGTTGGGGACACAAGAGACTCTTTGTTATTTGGTTGCAGGGTTGTTTGAGAGAGACCATCTTCATCCTACGCCTCCCACGGATTGATAAACCTTAGGTCATCCACTTGAGGGAAATTTGCTACTGTCCTACAAACCTCTGCACTTGGAGGCCCAACAACGTCTATAAGAAGAAGGTTGTGTAGTAGACATCAAGCTCTTTTCTAGCGCTGTTGCTGCGGACGTGAGTGCTTGAAGGTATATCTTCAGATCTTGCAATCGAATCTTTTTGTTTCTTGTTTTATCACTAGTTTAGTTTATAAAAGAAAACTACAAAAAAATGGAGTTGAGTTTGTCTCATACGCTTCGTATTTTTAATATCTTTCGTGAGTATGATGGAAAGGAAAATTGTGCTCAATTGCTAGAAGAAGAATGCATTAAAATGCTTGGTACTAAATCTTTGAAAGATGAGCATGATTGCAATGCTGTTAGTATGAACTCTTTGAATATCCATAGTACTAATGATGATTGCACTTGTTATGATGAAAATGTCTCTTATAAGCATGTTGATTTTTGTGGAGTAGATTTGATTTGCATGGACACACCAAATAGAGAAAATAGATATTGCAAGAGGCATGAGTATTTAAAAACTAAAGGTTTGCAAGAAAGCCTTGATGATTGTGCTGAAAGATTCAATATTTTTTGTGCCCCTTGTGAACTTTGCAATGAACGTGGTCATTTAAATCTCCAATGCAATTTGTTTCATGATCGAGTCATGTCCAAAAATTGTGATAACTTGATTACCCTTGGGCATCATAAAGAGCTTAGTCTTCTTTTGGGGTATGAAGAAATGAAACGTATAACTGAGGGTATTCCAAAATTTAATCTTGATAGATTTCTTGATTTTCATCTAGAGGATATTTATATGTTCTGTGCGGTGAATTGCACTGAAAATCCTTATATTGCCAATTCCCTAAAGAAAAGGAAGCAAATAGAAGATGAAGAGAATACTAATGAAAGGGAAGAGACTTCCCAATCTCCTCCTATTATTTCTTATGATGAATCAGGTAACGAGGATGAGCTTTCTATTCAACCCATCTCATCAATAAGGAGCTCAAAGAGGAAGGTTGAACCCACACATAATGTGAAGAAGAAAAAGAAAAGAAGGAGCAACAAAGGTAAAAAGGTATCCCTCCGAAATGATGTTGCTCCTACTACTCATTGTGATGATGATAATTGCTTTACTATTGGTGATATCAGTATTTTTAATGATGAGAGTGATTATGCTTATGATATGAAAGGGCCCAAGCTTGGGGAAGCTATGTTTGATGAGGATGAAATATTTGAGAATATATTTGCTGAAATTAATGTTTGTCCCAAGCTTGGGGATGCTATGTTTAATGAAGATGATATTTTTAGCATCCCAAGTTTTGATATGCAAAGTTGTTATGATGATAGCATGCCTATTACCTATGATGATTATATTGATGAAAGTGGATTTGGAAGAGTGTCAACTTTATTTAGTGATGATTCCACTATCTTGGAAGAGGTTTCAATCGATTACGATGAGAACGAAGTTGCTACTTATGATGATTATTATGATGAAACTTATGCTATAAAAAGTAGTGATGATTATACTTATATAACTTTTCATGATTATGATTACCCTTTTTCTGAACATTACTCTTTTAATGTGGAAACAATTTTTAGTGTTCAAGTCTCTTATGATACTCCCACTATTCCGAATGAGAAGAATTTTGCTTATGTGGAGAATAATAAAATTCTATGCTTGTAGATCATGAAAATAATGCTTTAGGTGCTGGTTATATTGTTGAATTCATTCATGATGCTACCGAAAATTATTATGAGGGAGGAACATATGCATGTAGGAATTGTGATAATGTCAAGTTTCCTCTGTATGTGCTTAAAATCTTGAAGCTATGCTTTTTTTACCTTCCTATGCTAGTTGATTATTGTTCCCATAAGTTGTTTGCTCACAAAATCCCTATGAATAGGAAGTGGGTTAGACTTAAACGTGCTAGTCACATTCTTCATGATGCTCTCTTTATGTTTCAATTCTTATCTTTTATGCGAGCATCATTGAAATCATCATGCCTAGCTAGGTGCGTTAAACGTTAGCGTTTGTTGGGAGGCAACCCAATTTTATTTTAGTTTCTTGCTTTTTGGTTCTGTTTAGTAATAATTAATCCATCTAGCTTCTTTTTAGATCTGGTTTTATGTTTTAATTAGTGTTTGTGCCAAGTAGAACCTTTGGGAAGACGTCTTTATGATCTTGCTGTAAAAAACAGAAACTTTAGCGCTCACAAAATTAGCTTCAAATTTTTACTGGAGAGTGATATTTAGTTGATTCTTTTTGCAGATGATTACTAGACAAATTCCTCAGGTCCACCAATTTATTTTAGAATTTTTGGAGTTCCAGAAAAGTACGTTTTATACAGATTACTACAGACTGTTCTGTTTTTGACAGATTCTGTTTCCATTGTGTTGTTTGCTTATTCTGATGAATCTATGGCTAGTAAAATAGTTTATAAACCATAGAGAAGTTGGAATACAGTAGGTTTAACACCAATATAAATAAAGAATGAGTTCATTACAGTACCTTGAAGTGGTGTTTTGTTTTCTTTCGCTAACGGAGCTTACGAGTTTTCTGGTAAGTTTTGTGTTGTGAAGTTTTCAAGTTTTGGGTAAAGATTCGATGGACTATGGAATAAGGAGTGACAAGAGCCTAAGCTTGGGGATTCCCAATGCACCCCAAGGTAATATTCAAGGACAACCAAGAGCCTAAGCTTGGGGATGCCCCGGATGGCATCCCCTCTTTCGTCTTCGTTCATCGGTAACTTTACTTGGAGCTATATTTTTATTCACCACATGATATGTGTTTTGCTTGGAGCGTCATTTTATTTTGTTAGTATTTGCTTGCTGTTATTTAGAACAATTTTTTGCATCTTTAGTTTCAATAAAAATGTCAAGGATAGCCTTTACCATGCTTATTTTGCTAGTATACATGTTGCTGTTTGAAAACAGAAAGTTTACCGCTGTTGAAAAAATTCCCTAGAAAAGTCAGAGCATGATATAATGTTAAAACTTTTTGCATAATGAGATCTGATAAATTTAATACAGTGGGAATTTTATTTCATAATTTTTGGAGTTAGGGAAGTATGATGAATCTTGCATTCTTTACAGACTGTACTGTTTTGACAGATTGCTGTTATGTTTGCATATGTTTGCTTGTTTAATGATTCTATTTGATGATAGGAGTATTAAATATGCAGAGGCATTTAGTATGAAATGTGGACCAATAATTTTAGTTATTTGTTACAGTATATAATGATAAGGTTTTGCATTGGTTTATACTAACCTATCTCACGAGTTCTTGTTGAGTTTGTTGTGGATGAAGCTTTTGAGAAATAGAGAAACCATGATATGAGAGGAATTAAGGAGACACAAAAGTTCAAGCTTGGGGATGACCAAGGCACCCCAAGATAATATATCAAGAAGTATCAAGCATCTAAGCTTGGGGATGCCCCGGTAGGCATCCCACCTTTCTTCTTCAACAACTATCGGTTAGTATCGGTTGAGCCTAAGTTTTTGCTTCTTCACATGAATTGTGCTATCCTTGCAATGTCATTTTATTTTGTTTTGCTTGATGTTTGAATAAGATACCAAGATCTGAAATTCTTAAATGAGAGAGAGTCTTCGCATAGTTACATAATTATTTAGCTACTCATTGATCTTCACTTATATCTTTTTGGAGTAGTTTGTCATTTACTCGTGTGCCTCACTTATATCCTATGAGTAAATTGTTGAATGAGTTGATTGTCATAAATCTGAAATTATATATGTCTCATTTGCTTATCCCATGGGGAGCAATGACTTCACATCTAAGAAGTAGAGGTTGTAAATTTATTGAAGGTTAGCAAGCATTGTATTGGTCATTTGAACAATTCATGAAAGAATATTGAAGAGATATTTCACATATAAATACACTATCCTAGACATCTTTTATAATTGGGAGCACTCATTAAGTATGACATGCTAAAGAGTTGATGTTGGACAAAGAAGACAACGTAATGGGTTATGTTTTCGCACATCTCAGTTAAAGTATATAGTCATGGATCATTCAAACATGTTGAGCTTGCCTTCCCCCCTCATGCTAGCCCAATTCCTTGCACCAAGTAGAGATACTACTTGTGCTTCCAAATATCCTTAAACCCAGTTCTGCCATGAGAGTTCACTATACCTACCTATGGATTGAGTAAGATCCTTCAAGTAAGTTGTCATCGGTGCAAGCAATAAAAATTGCTCTTTAAATATGTATGATCTTTTGGTGTGAAGAAAATAGCTTTATACGATCTTGTTATGGAAGCAATAAAAGACATGGAATGCATAATAAAGGTCCATATACAAGTGGCAATATAAAGTGACGTTCATTCGCATTAAGATTTTGTGCATCCAACCCTAAAAGCGCATGACAACCTCTGCTTCCCTCTACGAAGGGCCTATCTTTTACTTTATGTCTTTTACTTTATGCAAGAGTCGAGGTGATCTTCACCTTTCCCTTTTTATTTTATCCTTTGGCAAGCACCTCGTGTTGGAAAGATCTGATATATATATATATATATATATATATATATATATATATATATATATATATATATATATATATATATATATATATATATATATATATCCAATTGGATGTAAGTTAGCATGAACTATTATTGTTGACATCACCCAAAGGTGAATACGTTGGGAGGAAACACTATAAGCCCCTATCTTTCTCAGTGTCCGATTGAAACTCCATAACCATTAGTATTGCGTGAGTGTTAGCAATTATAGAAGACTATATGATAGTTGAGTATGTGGAGTTTGCTATTCCTGAAAATAAGATGAATTGCAATTGTTTGATGACTGAGAACATAGTTTGATAGTTTTCAAGAAAGTTTATAGTCTATGCTTTAACATGTGAATTGCTTGTTACTTTATCGTGAGAAGTTGCCGGGTCGGACGAGCCAATAACTCGAACGTGTTCGGTCAGTTTTTTGAGCAAGA
>CM038677.1:625186616-625269747 GCA_021605205.1 Aegilops longissima | reverse complement strand
GCAGATGAACTACTGTTATGACATATTATCATGCTAGAAAAGGTGATTGAAATTATCATTGATCAAACTTGTGCACCTTCTAGCATTCACACTTCACCCATGGAATGCAAATCTCCTTCGAAGATAACAGTTGATGCAGTATGTACCATGCTACCTTTTGTATTAAGTATGAAGACTTCGGGTCCCTCGAGGAACACTCGGGGACTGCCCCTTTTTATCTATATGATAACTATTATGCCTATGAATGTGTTATTCCTTTCTTCCGCCTGAAACCGGGTTCGACCAGTCGGCCCGGGGGCTGCCGCCTTGTACTATGTCAGTATTTCCTGCAGTCGGACAAGTAATGTGCCGGCATCTAAGCCCCCTCTTGCCACAAGCCGCAGCTCACAGAGCGACTGTTCGCTTGGCAAGAGTTAAAGGCAGGAAATGGGTGCTCACATGAAAAATGGCTAAGGAACAAAAAATTAACATACGACAAGCCGACCCTCGCCTCACCGACCGGCTGCCGAGCAGCCGGCCGGCCGGCTTCCCACTTAGCTTGCAACATTCCAACCGGCCAAATTACTTGTCCTCCCAAAATGGTGAAGTACTTGTCCAGGCCGTAGTCCGCAGAACGGCTGTCCGGCTGGCAAGTAGGCAACCAAGGGAGGGCGGCAAAGGAAAAAGCCAAGGAACAAAAAGCATGGAAAGTAGGAACTCGGCCAAAGCACTACTCGCGCGGGAAATAATTTACAGACCAAAAGGCCCTTGGCCAACGTTCAACATAGTTTGAATACACCCCGCGGGTGGAATTGTGCAAATTTAACAAAAGTTTGTTGAGAAGACTACTAAGTAGGAAAAGCTACGATAAGTTGGCGGCCTAGACCAAAGGAGCAGCAGGCGAGTCCGGTAGGTTGGTGGAGTCGGGGGCGCCGGCTGGTGGAGTGGCCGGCTGACGAGTCTCGGCTTGGTTGCCTTCATCAACAGCCGACGTGCTTGCACTCGGCTCGTTGCTGGAGGCGTCGTCGAGCTGAGGCTGGCCGTCCGCTCCGACCTCCGGTGTGCCGTCTTCATCATCCTCGTCTTCCCCTTCGTCGCTGGAGTCGATGACCTCTGCCGAGTCTTCACCATCATCCGGGTTCAGTCCGAACCACTCCAGCGGCGCCTCAGCACCGTTCTCGTTTAGCTCAGGGACGAAGACACCGGTGTTGGTGTACTCTGTGATCGCGGCCACGTGAAGAGTGAGGTCGCGCTCCACCGCCACCAATTCGGCACCGGCCTCCAGCCGAAACGTGGCCAACTCGGCTAGATCTAGCCCAGGATACCACGCCTTGGCGAACTCCAAGGCTCGCTGCGCTCCCGCTCGGGCTGTAGAGCCCTTCCACGCCTCAAGCCGGTCGGCGGCCACTTCCAACTAGTCGACAGTCCGACTAGGGGTGCGCGGAGCTTGCCTGTCCGGCCAGAGGGCGGAGACCGCCTGAGCCCCAGCACGCTGCAGCCGGCGGAGCATCCAGTTGGCCGCCTGGAGATGAGCCTGAATGCCAAGGAGCTGCTCACCAAGGGTCCAAGGGGCGTCGACAGCGACTTCCGCGCCTTCCACCCTTCGTTCCTCGCGGCGAGCCTCAATGGCCTGGTTGGCGGCAACGGAATTGCCGGGGAAGAAGTCTGCGCTAGCAAAGCAGTAAGTCAGAAATCAGAAGCTAGAGGCCGGCTCACTTAACAGCCGACAGCTGAGAGAACGAGAAGATAGCTCACCGTCGACTATGTCTTCGATCCTGCCATAACCGGCAGTCAGCGCCACCTTCGTCTCAGCCGACCCTTTGCGCTCAGTCTCAAACTTAGCCAGGAGCCTGGCTTCGTTGTCTGCCGCCCGCTTCAGGGCCGCCATGTGAAGTTCCGCCTAGTCCTTCAGTTCATTGGCCAGGCGGTCGCGCTCCTGGGCTGCTTTGTTGCACTCGTCCTCCTTGGCATGCAGAGCGGTGTTTGCTTCGCCCAGTTGCTGCTGCAAGGCGGCGTTGGCCTCTGCAGGAACAAGGAAGAAAAGAGATCAACAATCAAAGAAAAACAATTACCGGAAGATCCGACCGACTGCTCAGCAGTCGGCTCGCATTGGGACTACAGCCCGCGGGTGCGCTGACGCGCCCCCACTGAAGATTATAGAAATCAAAAGCAAGAAGCAAGTTACGTACCCGGACAGTGGCCCGCTTCTTCATGGACGCCTTCATGCACTGTGAAAGGGCGGCGGCTTCGGCTCTGAAGTCGGCCTGGACGTCTTGTGCTGCCTTGATCAAGGCGCTCGTCCCACCCCCGTGTACCCACTCTGCCGGCGTGGCGCTGGTGGCTTCGGCTTCAGGGGCTGACGAGCTGGCGCTCCCGACCTCTGCCGGCCTCAGCGCCGATGCCGCTTTCTCCATACGGCGGCACACAGGTGTGCGGGCTATTGGAGTCGAGCCCACTACCAGCTCGCCTCTAGCTAGCATCACCAATGGGGCGGCCGGCTGGCTGCCCTGCGCGTTTGCAGTCGGCGGTTGTGGAGGCACCTCCATCTCTGGCAAGACGACATCACCGCCTTCCCTCTCCATGACCGGCTGCTCATCACCAGCTCCCCCAGCCGGCGCCAAAAACTCTGGCACTCGTGGCGCGGAGCACAGGGGGTGATGAGCTGCGGGATCTGCCGATGCACGATATCCTCTGCCTGCTTCTTCTCCGTGGCATCGGCTTGGGCCTCGTCCGAGGCGTCCGCTTGCGCCGCCTTGGCTGCGGTCGCCTTGTCGGCCCCCGCCTTCTTGGCGGCGGCTTCTTTCTCCTCCCGCACCTCCCGTGCGTTCCTCTCGTGCGCCTCCCGGAGATCAGCGGCCGGGTCTATGCGGCGGCTGTTGGTGGAACCCTCCGCCGCCCTGACAATGGAGGCGGAGGTTGACCGCTCAAGAGAGAGTAGGGCCCTGCTCAAGAAGAAAAATAAAAGTAGAAAGAAGATTCAGAAGGAGTCGTCAAGACAAAAAGAATGAAAAAAGACACGAGAGAGGTTGAAGACTTACGCCGACACCATCGGAGGCTGCTTGGGGGCCTTCTGGAACTTGGCCGCCTTTGCGGCGGCCTCGCGTCACTTGGTCGTGGCGGCCGAATGCTTGGGCCTCTTGGGATGACTGCCGAACAGCAGCACGCCTTGGCGTTTCGACCCGCCGCCTGGTGTGGTGGGTGCGGCTGAGGAACTTGTGCCCGCCCGGTCGGCAGGAGGCGAACGACACGGCACCTCCACCTCCTCTTCCCCCTCCTCGTCGTCATCCAACCAGTCCTCCACGCCTCCCCCTCCTGCGGAGCCGCCTGCTCCACCACCACCGCCTGTGGCGTCGTACTCCAGGGCGGCCGCCCCCAAGTCGGGGTCCGCCACATCGCTCGCGTCCCGGTCCAGCATGAAGTCGTCGTTGGCCTCCAGCTGGAGTGGGAGGACCTACATCATGGTCGAGCTGGTCAGCCGACAAAAGAGAAGTCGGCAAGAGAGAACCCGGCAAGAGAGAACCTGGCAAGAGGAAGAGAAAAGAATCAAGAGCTTACCATAGGCGGCGGATCTGCGTGGGAATACGGCCGCTTGCTGAACCTCCACCCCTCCGGCTCGAGTTTGAGGTTGACAATCTCGGTCACCAGATATGCCACCTCGGCAGTCGACATCTCCTTGGTGCACATCTGGCATGGGTTGCGATGCCCACTCATCTGGCTTATGATGTGGGGCCGGCCTTGGAGCGAGAGGACTCGGTGGACCACGAAGGCGAGTAGCAAGTCGGCCGCCTTGAGGCCCTCCGACTCCTTCATCACCTTGAGGCGGGTGATGGCTGCGGAGGCGTCGGGCAATAGCGGCTTCGGCTTGAAGCCCCAGTTGGTGCGGGGCTCGGCAGGCGGGCCGGCCACGTACTCCGGCAGGTTGACGAAGTCGATCGCTGGGTTGACGTTCTTCACGTAGAAGTATGACTTCTACCACAGCTTGACCGACTGTATCAGCTTGATGGCAGGGAAGGCGTTTCGAGCACCCGGGCGCCGCATGGCAATGAAAGCCCCACACTGAGCCGCCGCCTCCCTCCACTATAAAAAAAGACACATCCGTGACATTTTGGGCCAAACGAATTTTTTTTCTATCATACTTATGACACTTCTATGAAGATAATTGTGACAAAACCCGGTATCATCATAGATGTGGTGGGCTCCTACTTCTATGACAAAAAATCATGACAGAAAATGGGCTTTTCGTCCTGGGCGGGCCGGAGACGCAGCTGCATGACATTCTTTGGGCCGTCCATGACGGAAAAAACCGTGGTAGAAGCGAGGGCGAGGAAAATATCGGGGTGTTCCCGGTTACGGTGGGTGGTCGGGGCCGAGCGATGTGCATTTCTCTCATACACGCATGCGCGTGGGTGCGAGGCATTGGGATCTAACTGAACCCGAGCGAGGTGTTGGGCTCTAACTGAACCCGAGTGATTGCACTGCAGGCTACGCGTTAATGAACCCGAGCGATCGATCGATGGCTGTTAACTGAACCCGATCGAGCGATTCCTTCGCTACAGCTGCTAACTGAAGCCGATCAATGCTGCCTGTGGATGAACATTGAGCATTTCTGGGGGGGGGGGGGGGTTGGATGAACAGTTCCCGATGGGGGTGGATGAACAGGACCCCGTGGTGTTGCCATTGGATGAATAGGACCCCGATCGATGGAGCCGGTTGGGTCTGGATGAACAGGACCCCGTGGAGGGCTGGATGAACAGGACCACCCCATGGAGGGCTGAATGAACAGTAGCGGTGGAGGGCTGGATGAACAGTACCCCGTGGAGGGATGGTTGAACAGGAGCCCGTGGAGAGGGCTGGTTGATCAGTAGCCGGTGGAGTAGCGCGCAGTGGAGGCTGGATGAACAGGAGCCCGTTGATGAACAGTCGCAGGTGGAGGCTGGAGGAGGAAGATGATGGATGAACAGTAGCCCGTGGAGGCTGGAGGGGGTCGACGGTGGAGATGAACAGTATCCCATGGAGTCCTGCTTTTGCGCACGCCACCCCATCCCGGCGAACAGGACCCCTGCTTAGATCAGAAGGCCCAACACAAGTCCGTTTCCTCTGTTTTGCGGTACGCCACACCCCTCCCGATAAAAAGGACCCCCGTTTCGATCGTAGCGCTCCAACACAAGTCCGTTTCCTCCGTTTTGCGGTACGCCACACCCCTCTCGATGAACAGGACCCCCGTTTCGATCGTAGGAGGTCGGTTTCATCCATTTTGAGGTACGCCAGACCCTCCCGTTTCGAACGTGGCCGATCGAACACAAGGCCATTTCCACCGTACTGCGGTACGCCAAGCCTCGTTTCCAGCGGCTGCTCCGTCCAAGCCCTCCCGATGAACACGATGACGTATTCCGTTCCGACCCAGCCGGTTGGCTCCCCATGAACACGACGACGACGCATTTTCTCCGTTCCGACCCAGCCATGTACACGAGCCCGGCCGACGATGCGCGAGTAGGCGTTCGAGACCCGCCAGTATGTACGTGACGTGGTCAGATTTTTTCTTGCACACCGCCATCGCACTCTACGTGTACATGCTACGTGCGCACCTCTACATCGACCAGTATGTACGTACACGTTCACGACCAGAATGACAACGCTACGTACGCTTCGACCAGGTGGGTCCCGACTGTCAGACACTTCCTTCTGTGCGAAGATGTAGCTAGTGGGTCCCAGTAGTTAGGGGGGCGAATCGTTTTTTTTGCCCGGACGCACCTCCTTGCATGCGAAGATGTAGCTGGTGGGTCCCAGCAGTTAGGGGGGAAACATTTTTTTCGCGAAATACCGTGGCCCGTCCGGTGGGTCCCTGCTGTTAGATGGAGGAATAATTATTTTGCGCGTAATAAGGAGGCACTTCCTTGGGGCCGCCGTGGACCCAGCTGTCAGCCTCTCCATGTACAGTACTCTTCTGATGGAAGTCGTTCCTTGACCACGTTGACCATGCCGCGCCAAGAGCTCCAGGGCGGTGGACGACAGCGAGGCCTTGGAAGGGGACGACGCGGAGCCGGGGAAGACGCGGCAGTGGAAGCCCGTGCGGAGAGGAGTACGAGGGTTCAGTGGTTCGGCTGCGGTGTGAGGCTGCCTTCGCCGTAGGGCCTGGCCAGCGGTGGGAATAGTAGGGGCAGTGAGGCCTCCGCGGCAGCACAGCCGGCCACGGGAGGCAGGAGCATGCGGCACGACCGGCACTGCGTTGGGCAGCTGGAGCAAGAAGACTAGAGGTTGAAGAAGCACTACGGCCGTTGGATGGACATCGTACGTCACTAGAGCTAGAATCGTTCATATTGACTAAGTTGACAAAGCACTCCGTCCTCGTCAACTTAGTAGGCCCACAAGTCAGCCTCCCACCAAGGTGGGTCCCAACTAGCAGGGGGAGTATTCATTTTATTGTGCGTAATAAGGAGGCACTTCCGGTGGGTCTGAGCTGACGGGGGGGACGTTTTTTCGCGAAATACGGTGGCCCGTCCGGTGGGTCCCAGCAGTCAGGGGGAAACATTTTTTCGCCAAATATGGTGGCCCGTCCGGTGGGTCCCTGCTGTCAGGTGGAGGAATAATTATTTTCTGAGTAATAAGGAGGCACTTCCTTGCTGCGGCCGTGGACCCAGCTATCAGCCTCTCCACGTACAGTCCACGTCCGACGGAAGCCGTTCCTTGACCACGTTGACCACGCTGACCACGCCGCACCGAGAGCACCAGGGCGGTGGATGACAGCGAGGCCTAGGAAGGGGACGATGCGGAGCCAGGGAAGACGCGGCAGTGGAAGCCCGCGCGGAGAGGAGTACGAGGGTTCACTGGTTCGGCTGCGGTGTGAGGCTGCCATCACCGTAGAATAACAGGGGGTGTGGGTGAGTGGAGGGATAGCCTAGCCAGCGGTGGGAGTAGTAGGGGGCGGTGAGGCCTCCGCGGCACCACTGCCGGCCATGGGAGGCAGGTGCACGAGGCACGACCGGCGCTGGTTTGGGCGGCTGGAGCAAGAAGACAAGAGGATGGACATCGTACGGTCACTGGAGCTAGAATCGTGCATATTGACTAAGTTGACAAAGCCCTTGGTACGCGTCAACTTAGTAGGCCCACAGGTCAGCTTCCGAAACGGTGCGCCCTAGATGTCAGGGGGAGGAATCATTTTTTGGGCGGGTGAATCTAGAATATCTGAGATTGAAGAAGAAGCACGGCATCCGTTGGATGGACATCCAATGGCCACTGCTGCTAGAACCGTGTTTTGACTATAATAAGTTGACAAAGCCTTGCATACGCGTCAACTTCTTTTTTCTGGGGACGCGTCAACTTAGTAGGCCCACAAGTGTGTGGCAGAGAACTTATCGCCCATTTGCCATTTGTAAGAATGTACAGCTCATTTTTGAATTCTAATGGAATTTACTACAGCCCATTTACAGTTTGTTAAAAGTACAACCCATTTTCTAGCTAGGACAACGATTAATAATTTCTACCAACCGTTCAAGACAGAATTCAATAAAATTTCCCACATTTTGATGGGATCCGAAATATTTTTATCCCGAAATTTCTAGCCAGATTAAATATAAATTTGTATTACGTAAAAATCTAACGAAACATTGCGCGCGCAACAATTAAAAATTAAGATTTTCAAAATCCATAAATAATATTTTATAAAATAATTTCGTGTTTGGTGCATTTTTTTATAGTTACTGCCCAGTTTTTATAATTACATCCCATTTATTATTTTTTAAAACCCATGTTCCTGTTAAGCCTAATGCATCCCTCCTAGGAAAGATTTGCAGCCCAGCCGGGCGGAGAATAACAAGTTGACCTTGCCTGGGTATTCCTCAAAAAAACGTATAGCTAGGCTAGCCATTTTCATCTTGAAAAAAAAATATCTGGGCTGGATATCTGTCCTGGGCTAGACGGGCCACAGCCCGCCCAGTTAATACCCTGCTCTCCTCTAAACAACAATGAAAACACCGCCAAGAAAAACTCTGCAGTGCTCACGCCTCAAAAACACAAATACTACTCGAGCTGCATGGTCCCAGCTGTGGGCCGCACCTTGTGCAGTTCTCTCATTTATATTGACTACATAGGTTGACAATGGTGTGGGACCGTGATGTCAGGAAACCAGGAGGAAGCAAAAAAATATATAGTTGTACATAATAAGGAGGCACTTGCGTACGTACGGCTATGGCCCTAGTGGGTCCCTACTGTCATCCAGTCAAAATAAAGTCATCTCCTGAATCCTCATGTTCATTGACCATGTTAACAATGCTCGGCGCCACGGCGAGCACAACAACTCGAAGGACGACAGAGAGGGCCTCGCGGGCCCTACGGATGGTCTGATAGAACGCCCGCTTCTCATTCAGGAAGCCAGGATCATCGGACACCTATGAGCACCTTCGAGATACTGAGACGACATGAAACAGTAAGGCCGCGTTTGGGAGCTCTGGTTTATTTCACACATGTATTAAGATGCAAGTGTAATTTACTCGTCATCGGAAACAACGCATAAAATACAGGCGTAATGAAACCGAGGGCCTGAGGTCTATAAGTAAAACTGGCGGGTTACGCGTGTAATTTGAGAGACCAGTGTATATTTTAGTAGTCCAAATCGACCAACCAAGCACTTCGCCCGAGACCATCTGCTTTTATTTACAAGCGTCAGTTTTACAAGCGGTTTTGGTTGGAAAACGACGATCCAATCACGGCCTAAGATGATGAGTTGGTCAGAAGATCATATGGTTTCACGTCTAACCTACCTGACTTGTCGTATAGGCTATGAATGAAACATAAGACGATGAACTTCTTAAGCATGGAAACAATAGAAGAGGATGATCTTCCTAACAAGCAAATCACTGGCATTAGATCGACATGCAAAACAATACGAAGCATTATTCTCAGGAGGCACGGTGAACAGCTAGTGATGCCGCATGCCACAACATTCCAAGCTCAACTTTGCAATCAAACACAAGGCCTGGCATTACATAGACAATATTCAGAACAAACTCTTAAAATATCTTACATAAGTGAACATTCATGTGACTATGCATCTCAGAGAGTAAATATTTACTTCTGAACTAAAGACAGGAATAGGAAAAAACGATCGACGTTGGTCACATCAAAGGGCGACCCACTCAAAAATATCAAATGCGTGTCTTTTTGCTAACATCAAGGAGCAAAAATTGACAAGGTTTTCCAATTCCAATATATTAAACTAATGTTAACTTTGACAAGCTTTTCCCATTCAAAATATGTAGTGCCTATGATTGTGGAACGGGCAGGGTTTGTCATCAGTTTGTCATCTGATAGTCTGGTGGCTCAAGGTTACGACAAATGATTAGAGAACCATTCGATGTATTGTGCATGATGAAGTATTATGGAGGACACGAGCCATCTGAACATTTTGTGCAGTTCCACTAAAACCAAGCTGAGCATCCCTGTGGATATCGTGTTTATATGCTGCAAGAAAACAAAGACACAACAGCACACACATGAATATTGGCCCCAGTGTCAGCCCACCAATCGGTGGACTAACAAACTGAAAGTACGGTAAACAGACTACCATACCCAGATGCCCCATCATTGTTGCTTAGAATGACATTGACAGATTTGGAGTCCTGTCCTGGCTTCCTGTACTTGGTTGGGCACTTTTTGCCCAGTGCACTCCACGTGTTGTAGAGTCTCCTATGCTCTCTGCAAACTAGTCATGTCACCAGCATCTACTAATACTCTGTAAAGCTTCTCGATCATTCCTTGTGTAATGTAGTGCAAACAGTGACTGCTTCTTTCTGCAAAGTGGTAAGACCAACTGGACCCACTAATGCATCAGTTTGCCTTAGACACATTGGCTCCTTTTGTGCAGTTCAACTAAAATCAAAGTCGTAATAAAACCGAGCTTTTATTTTGATATTCCTGTAAGCAACAGTAGGTATAAGGGAAACAATTACTGAGAAATAACGGTTGATGACTTGTACTCCCAGAAGAAAAACATCTACTGATCTACCTTATATTAATGGGAAACAAAGCAGGAGTGTAGCAATTCTCAATCAGTATGATTCATTCATATTAACTGAGACATTATCTTAACAATGCCTTGTTTCAACATGTATAAAGAACGACAAAGCAGAAACAATGCGACTGATTCATTTAACAGAGACATTATCTTAACAATACCTTGGTTAAACATGTAGAAAGAACTACACAGCAGGATAGTACCATTTGTAAAACACTGTAACTGATATATAATAACAGAGACATTATCTGAACAATACATTTCTTAAACATGTACTCCAGCCGATCCCTAATAGAAATGGTACTCCCGCTGATCCCTAACAAGTGTTGCAGTTTTGAACTAAGATTCAGTAGTTAATTCTGAGGAAAGCAAGTACTGATCTTTCTAGACCAAGATTTGAAACAACTCCTGAGGAAGATCTAAAAGATATTTCAACACATATATGGAAATCCGGTCTCATTTTGTGCAGTTCCACCAAAATAAAGCGAAGCAAAATGTCGCAATAGCAACAAGTTGAATTGATATCCCTGTTTTAACAGAGGCAAAAAATGAATCAATTACTGGCCAATAAAGGAGGATGAAACATGCGGCCACAAAAATGGTAATCCTGCCAATTCCTAACAAGTGTTGCAGTTTTGAAATAAGATTCAGTAGTTAATTCTGAGAGTGGCATTGCTTAATTTTACCAGCGGCATCATATTAACAAAAAGCATAAACAGTTCCAGGGGAGAGTGGGTGCAACAACAACATGTACTTCCATCTACTTATAAAGGGGGTGATGCAGAGTTTGTTGTAACAAAGTAACAAGCAGAATGTCTGGGTTGGTCCCATTTTGTTCACTACTGAATGGGAAAAGACATCAATACAATAGCTTCAATTCAACATTTATTTAAAACAGTACCAATACGAGTAGCACATCATCTCAAAACACATAGCACGATCATGTGGATGAAGGCAAGTACCAACCTGTCATGACGCACACAAGATCACATACGAATCTGCCAACACGAATAGGAAATCCAATCTCGTTTTGTGCAGTTGCACTGAAATCAAGTAAAGTCGCCGGTGTGACATTTAAGTTTGCTATAGCAACAAGTTGAATAGATATCCCTGATATAACAGAGGCAAAAAAGGAAACAATTACTGCCACTAAAGGAGGATGAAACACGTGGCCACAAAAAGAAGCATCTACCTTATCTTGATGGAAAACAAAGTGTAGGACAATAGCATTTCTAAAACGGTTGCATTGATTCATATTAACAGAGAAATTCTCTTAAAATAGTTCAGTAGTTAATTCTAAGAGTGGCATTGCTTAATTTGACCATCAACATTAGATTAAGAAAAAGCATAAACAGTTCCAAGGGCGAGTGGGCGCAATAACACCATGTGCTTCCATCTACTTATAAAGGGGGTGATGCAGAGTCCGTTGTAACAAAGCAACAAGCATCATGTATGGGTTGGTACCATTTTTGTTCCCTACTTAATGGGAAAAGAGAGCAATACAATAGCTTCAATTCAACATTTATTTAAAACAATACCAATACAAGTAACACAACATCTCAAAACACACTGCACGATCATGTGGATGGGACATGGGACATGCCAGCACCATGTGCATCCACACGTATAAATGGGTGATGCAGAGTATGTAGCCAAGCAGCATATCTGCGTTGGTCCCATATTTGTTCTCTTTGAAACTTTTTCCTATGTGAGGGCAGCAAATCTAGTCCTGCACAAACTACCCAACCCCCCAGTTTCATTCCCTTTTCAACAAAGAGTTTGGTTCCTTACAGATGTGTGTACTGGGTTACCCCCTTTTTCCCTTCTCGACCAACAAAGCGGCTGGATAGCTAGTCTATACTACTTTCCCTCCCTCCTTTCCTCATTGAACCACGTCCTAGATTCTTGCTCCACCCCACCGGACCCTTCTTTCCTCTTTGAACCAAGACCTAGATTCGACTACAAAATCAAAAAAGATCCGCATGCAGCTAGACCAATGACGGTTTCAAAGAAACTTATACCTTAGGGTCGTCGGGATGTGGCAAGGCGTGCGGCGGGAGGTCGGATCTACCCACACTACGTACGGCGATGATACGTCCATTTTGCATCATGCTTTCATATCTATATTTATTACATTATGGGTTGTTATTACACGTTATGTCACAATACTTATGCCTATTCTCTCTTATTTTACAAGGTTTACATGAAGAGGGAGAATGCCGGTAGCTGGAATTTTGGGCTGGAAAAGGAGCAAATATTAGAGACCTATTCTGCACAGCTCCAAAAGTCCTGAGACTTCACGGAAGTTATTTTTGGAATTAATAAAAAATACTGGCGAAAGCATCCACCAGAAGGGGCCCACACCCTGGCCATGAGGGTGGGGGGCGCGCCCTACCCCCTGGGCGCGCCCCCTTGCCTCGTGGGCCCCCTGGCAGGCCTCCGGTGCCCATCTTTGGCTATATGGTGTCCTCTACCCTGGAAAAAATCATAAGCAACCTTGCGGGACAAAACACCGCCGCCACGAGGCGAAACCTTGGCGGAACCAATCTAGGGCTCCGGCAGAGTTGTTCTGCCGGGGAAACTTCCCTCCGGGAGGGGGAAATTATCACCATCGTCATCACCAACGATTCTCTCATCGGGAGGGGGTCAATCTCCATCAACATCTTCACCAGCACCATCTCCTCTAAAACCCTAGTTCATCTCTTGTATCCAATCTTGGTATCCAAACCTCAGATTGGTACCTGTGGGTTACTAGTAGTGTTGATTACTCCTTGTAGTTGATGCTAGTTGGTTTATTTGGTGGAAGATCATATGTTTAGATCCATTATGCATATTAATACCCCTCTGATTATGAACATGAATATGCTTTGTGAGTAGTTACGTTTGTTCCTGAGGACCTGGGAGAAGTCTTACTATAAGTAGTCATGTGAATTTGGCATTCGTTCGATATTTTTATGAGATTTATGTGAACGTCGACTACATGACACTTCACCATTGTTTGGGCTTAGAGGAAGGCATTTGGGAAGTAATAAGTAGATGATGGGTTGCTAGAGTGACAGAAGCTTAAACCCTAGTTTATGCGTTGCTTCGTAAGGGGCTGATTTGGATCCATATGTTTCATGTTATGGTTAGGTTTACCTTAATACTTATTTTGTAGTTGAGGATGCTTGCAATAGGAGATAATCATAAGTGGGATGCTTGTCCAAGTAAGGACAGCACCCAAGCACCGGTCCACCCACATACCAAATTATCCAAGTAACGAACGCGAATCATATGAGCATGATGAAAACTAGCTTGACGATAATTCCCATGTGTCCTCGGGAGCTTTTCCTTCATATAAGAAATTGTCCAGGCTTGTCCTTTGCTACAAAAAGGATTGGGCCATCTTGCTGCACCTTATTTACTTTCATTACTTGTTACCCGTTACAAATTACCTTATCACAAAACTATCTGTTACCGATAATTTCAGTGCTTGCAGATAATGCCTTACTGAAAACCGCTTGTCATTTCCTTTTGCTCCTCGTTGGGTTCGACACTCTTACTTATCGAAAGGACTACGATAGATCCCCTACACTTGTGGGTCATCAAGACTCTTTTTCCGCGCCGCTGTCGGGAGTGAAGCGCCTTTGGTAGGTGGAATTTGGTAAGGAAAAATTTATATAGTGTGCTGAAATTTACTATCACTTGTTACTATGGAACATAATCCTTTGAGGGGCTTGTTCGGGGTATCTTCACCCCGACCAGTAGAGACAAGAGTTGCTCTTCCACCTGCTGAACCTACTGAAAATGTTTACTTTGAAATTGCTTCGGGTATGGTCGAGAAACTGCTAGCTAATCCTATTATAGGAGATGGAACATTGCATCCCGATTTACACCTAATCTATGTGGATGAAGTCTGTGGATTATTTAACCTTGCAGGTATGCCCGAGGATGTTATCAGAAGAAGGTCTTCCCTTTATCTTTGAAGGGAGAGGCATTGACATGGTATAGGCTATGTGATGATATGGGATCATGGAACTACAACCGATTGAAATTGGAATTTCATCAGAAGTTTTATCCTATGCATCTTGTTATCGTGATCGTAATTATATATACAATTTTTGGCCTCGCGAAGGAGAAAGCATCGCTCAAGCTTGGGGGAGGCTTAAGTCAATGTTATATTCATGCCCCAATCATGAGCTCTCAAGAGAAATGATTATTGAAAAAAATTATGCTCGGATTTCTCTCAATAATCGCTCCATGCTCGATACTTCTTGTACTGGCTCTTTTATGATGAAGACTATTGAATTCAAATGGAATTTATTGGAAAGAATTAAACGTAACTCTGACGGTTGGGACCTGTACGAAGGTAGGGAGTCAGGTATAATACCTAAGTTAGATTGTGTTAAATCTTTTATGGATACCGATGCTTTCCGTGAATTTAGCACTAAATATGGACTTGACTCTGAGATAGTAGCTTCTTTCTGTGAATCATTTGCTACTCATGTTGATCTCCCTAAGGAGAATAGGTTTAAATATAATCCACCCATTGAAGTAAAAGTAGTTGCACCTATTAAAGTTGAAGAAAAGACTATCACTTATAATGATCCTATTGTTCCTACTGCTTATGTTAAGAAACCACCTTTCCCTGTTAGAATAAAGGATCATGCTAAAGCTTCAACTGTAGTCAGCAAAAGTAATATTAGGACACCCTGTCACAGCCCCAGACCAACCCTAGAGCTTGCTTGTAACTAGTAGCATTGCATCCATGCATCATGTTTAATTTTTCTCAGAAAGTTGAAATGGGGATTGTTGAAACCCTAGCACCAATTGAATTCAACTAGGTTCAATAAAAAAAATACTTTCAATGAACCCAAAATGCCTTTGGAAATGTTCATGATTTTTGATAAAGGTGAAAACCTCTGCCAAAAAAATGATGAGCATATTTCTTGGCCATTTATGGATTTTTGAATTAATTCATGAAGTATTTGAATTTGGGCATTCGAATGCTATAAATAATTTAAATGCTCAAATAATTCTGAAACTAAATGTGGGCTGTTGCATATATTTCAGAAGGTGCCCACAATTATTTTCAGGATTTTTAGAAGTGCCCTGGTATTTTTTAATAAAGCCCTAAAACTACAGAATAATAGAAAACAGAAACAATAAATTAGAGAGGAGAGAACTGTACCTGGCTTACCTCTCAGCCCACCAGCCCAGCCTTCCCCCCCCCCTCTCGCTGGCCCAGTTGGTGGCCCAGCCCACCAACCGAACGCCGCTCGTCGCCTACCTCTGCCAGTAGGCAGAGGAGGGACACGGCGACCGCGCCGAGCGCGCCACCTCCTCCCTGCTCGCCTGCCTGGTTCCCCCTCGACGCCCGGAGACGCCACGCGCCACCCCGCAGCCCCCCTGGCCCTCTCACTCTCTCCCTCGAACGCCTCCCTCTCCTCTGCTCCCTCTCTCTCGCCCGGACCGAGCGGCCTCGTCTGCCACTGCCGCTGTCGCCGCCACCGCCTCCCCTTACCTCCCCGACATGCCCCCAAGCTCACGAGCCTCTCTCTCCTCCTCACCGAGCCTCCTGACGCCGAGGCGCCCGAGGCGCCGCCCCACCATTTTCCCCCTTCGACCCGCTGTCGCTGCCGCCCAATTAAATCGGCTCCGGTGCCCCCGAGCTCGCCGTTGCCATCATCGCACTCACGGTGAGCCCTCGAGTCATTCCCCTCTTCCCGACTCGTTCCCCTCCTCTAGCCACCGCCTCCACTACGGCCGGCTTCGCCGCCGCAGGCTCGCCGTGGCGTGGCTAGAGCCCCAATGACCCGGTTAACCTCACCGCCGCCCTCACCGCAGCACCAGAACCCGCAACGCCCTCCGCTTCCCCTCTAGTGCGCCAGAAGATCGAACCCGAAGCTCGCCCGAGCTCCGGCCGCCGCTAAACACGCCGCCCGGGCCGATTCACCACCCGACCACGGCAACCCCACCAAGAGCTTGGCGCCTCCCAGCCATTCCTAGGTGCCTCCACACCCATTTGGTCGCGGAATGGCAAACTCACTCTCGCCGTCGCCGGGCTCGCCGGCGGCTAAACGCCGGCGCCCGCTGACCCGCTGACCGCGTGGGTTGACCCACTGCCCGGTTTGACCTCCCCCTCTCCCTCACTGACATGCGGGCCCCGCCCGGCTAATCAAGTTAGATTAGTATTAACTAAGTTAGGTTAGTTAGTTAGACACTGACCAGTGGGTCCCAGCGTCGAGTTGACTGGACAGCGACCAGCTTGACTTGCCGACGTCACCCCGATGTCATCCTGACGCAATAACTAGGTTTCTAGATTTAATATAATTCAGGAAAATTCCAGAAAATACTCTAAACTTCTAAAAATCATATAAATTCAACCGTAACTCGGATTGAAATAATTTATATATGAAAAATGATCAGAAAAATATGAAGAATCTGTTTATGCCATGATCATGCATGTTGGAACAAGTTAACCTCACTGAATAGGATGAATCATGATTAGGGTAATTTATGAAATAGCATTTGGAGTTGGAATTCAACCTTGTTTGAATTCCACTTCAACTAACTTGGATTATTATTGCATTAGGTGAATTCAGTACCTTAACATGATCATGCATCATATATGTGCATTGCATTGATTGTGTTCTCTCTTGTTTGCCGGTAATTGTCCCCTCTCGGTAGACGATGTACCGACGATGAGTTCGATGACACCGATGAAGAACTATATTATCTTGAAGTGCTGTGCAAGCAAAACCCCTTGTTCATTCCGATATAATCCCACTCTCTCGCCTCCTGCTCTATTTTACTGCATTAGGACAACAACGACTCATGTGTTACTTGCTGCATGTAGCTGAACCCCTTGATCCTTTGCATGACCTGTCATTCCACAAGAATTAGATGAAACCCACTAGCATGAGTAGGAGTTGTTTGAGCCATGTTGTGCCTACTCATTTATGCTTGTTTGTCATGCCTGCCATCGCTTAGAGTTGAGTCGGGTCTCGATTCATCGGGAATGAGTTGGAGTAGTGGTGAACATGTCCCACTGTGTGTGAGCTAAATGTGTGAACACGATTTGGTAAAGGTAGCGGTGAGAGGCCATGTAGGAGTACATGGTGGGTTGTCTCATTGCAGCCGCCCTCGTGAATTGAGTTCTGTGTTTGTGATCCATGAACAGTTACTACCACACATTGGGTTCCGTAACTCGACCCTCTCGACTTATTAATCAACTTGATCTCTGTCCAGGAGTTGCAACTAGTTTCGTGTTTGTAGGTAGTGTTAGCAGTCTACCAAGTGGCACCCTGCAGGTGGGCTTGGGACAGATTAGGCACAAGGGCACGATGTACCAAGTGGCACCGGTTGGTGGGCTTGGGAACCCTGCTCACATCGCTTGGGGCCGTGAGCGACACCCCGGCCGGATCTCCTTGCGGATGGAACCCAAATAGGCGATAAACCTGAACGAGAGACTTGTGTGGTTAGTCGGTCGTGGCCGACTCCCTCGCCGGCTTCCGCTTGAAGGTTGCCGAGGTACATGACGCGTGTCTGGTATAAGTGGCTAGAGCGTGTGAAGAAGTACACCCCGCAGGTTATCATTATCTATTCAATAGCCGGATTCCTCTGATATGGAAACTTGGACCCTTGCATAGTTCATAGACAAGTGAAAGTGGATACTCTAAAATACGCAAGATAAGCGTGAGTGCTATGGATGGCGTTTCGAGGTAGACGGAGCGGATCCATAGTGGTGTATTGATATGGTGAATATGTGGACTCGTAGCGCCACCTCAAAAGAGTTACTTGCAATGTAGTTCGGGATAGCCACCGAGTCAAAGCTGGCTTGCTGCGGTCAAACTCCACCACCCCCTTTTGATAATGATGCATATGTAGTTAGATCTGATGTAAGTCTTGCTGAGTACAATTGTACTCACGTTTTCTTATTTATGTTTTGCGAGAGACGCGGCCTCGCTTAGTAGTTCCACGTGGACTTCGACGTTTAGCTTGTTACCTCAGCTACGATCTTGTGCCCTCGGTAGGATCTGGTAGATAGTCGCTTCTCAGCCTTTTTCATTTATAGTTGTCTGCATCTGCACATGTTTAGCTTCCGCTTGTGTTTTGACTTGTATGCTCGAGTGTTGGGTCATGAGACCCATGTTTGTAATATCTCGCCTTCGAGCCTAATGAATAATATTAGAGTCGAGAGTTATGTTGTGATGCCATGTTGTATCTACGCATATTGAGCATAATGTGTGTATGTTTGAAATGCTTGGTATGTGTGGGATCCGACAAACTAGTTGTTTATCCTTGGCAGCCTCTCATATGGGGAAATGTAGTCTCGTGATTCTCGAGCGATAGTAGTCCGCTACAGCCCGGTTCACCGGAGTCCCGCTAGCCCAAAGACTACTGCTTGGACACTTGATCGGCCGGCATGTGTTTCACTTCGCTTCTTATGTCCGTTCTTCGGGAAATGTCACGCGGTGTTATTCGAGTCCTGCCTAGCCTGCTACAGCCCGGGATACCGGAGTCCTCATAGCCCAGTGCTACAGCCCGAATATATACGCTGATGACCGACATGCTCGATGTGATTCATGTATGCCTGTCCCCATAGGTTAGCGCCGCTTTGGTTCACGACTAGCCATGTCGGCCCGGTTCTTTGTCATATGGATGCTAGCGACACTATCATATACGTGAGCCAAAAGACTAAACGGTCCCGGGCCATGGTAAGGCGACACTGTGGGAATACCGCGTGAGGCCGCAAAGTGATATGATGTGTTACATGCTAGATCGGTGTGACTTAGGATCGGGTCCCGACAGCGCTGGTATCGAGCCTCGATTGCTCAGAGGATTACCAAGCCAAACTGGTCAAGTTGTGTCTAGAAATGCTTTAGTTATATAAGGGAATTGATTGTGGAAGGAACGAAGGCTCTTTTTACTCCTTATACCTCATGGCCTTCGATCCGAAAGTCATCCTCTTCTCTTCTACGGGTTTAAGAACTAGGCTTCTCATCTATCTATCGGGATGACGTGTTACTAATCCATAGACTTATAAGATTGTTGGTTTTAATCCCCGCTCGGTTCCTACTATTCCTGTATGATAACCGTTGATCTCGTAATCTTGTTATGATGTTGTTGAGTGGTTATGCCACCATTTCTAAGCGCCAGCGCCCGTGACCCGCCGACGGCGTGGGTTGACCTTGCCGGTTTGACCTCCCCTCTCCCTCATCGACATGCGGGCCCCGCCCGCTAATCAAGTTAGATTAGTATTAACTAAGTTAGGTTAGTTAGTTAGACAACGACCAGTGGGTCCCAGCGTCGAGTTGACTGGACAGCGACCCAGTTGACTTGCTGACGTCACCCGATGTCATCTGACGCAATAACTAGGTTTCTAGATTTAATATAATTCAGGAAAATTCGGAAAATACTCTAAACTTCTAAAATCATATAAATTCAACCGTAACTCGGTTGAAATAATTTATATATGAAAATGATCAGAAAAATATGAAGAATCTGTTTATGCCATGATCATGCATGTTGGAACAAGTTAACCTCACTGAATAGGATGAATCATGATTAGGGTAATTTATGAAATAGCATTTGGAGTTGGAATTCAACCTTGTTTGAATTCCACTTCAACTAACTTGGATTATTATTGCATTAGGTGAATTCAGTACCTTAACATGATCATGCATCATATATGTGCATTGCATTGATTGTGTTCTCTCTTGTTTGCGGTAATTGTCCCTCTCGGTGAGCGATGTCCGACGATGAGTTCGATGACACCGATGAAGAACTATATTATCTTGAAGTGCGTGCAAGCAAAACCCCTTGTTCATTCCGATATAATCCCACTCTCTCGCTCCTGCTCTATTTTACTGCATTAGGACAACAACGACTCATGTGTTACTTGCTGCGGTAGCTGAACCCCTTGATCCTTTGCATGACTGTCATTCCACAAGAATTAGATGAAACCCACTAGCATGAGTAGGAGTTGTTTGAGCCATGTTGTGCCTACTCATTTATGCTTGTTTGTCATGCCTGCTATTGCTTAGAGTTGAGTCGGGTCCGATTCATCGGGAATGAGTTGGAGTAGTGGTGAACATGTCCTCTTGTGTGTGAGCTAAATGTGTGAACACGATTTGGTAAAGGTAGCGGTGAGAGGCCATGTAGGAGTACATGGTGGGTTGTCTCATTGCAGCCGTCCTCGTGAATTGAGTTCTGTGTTTGTGATCCATGAACAGTTACTACCACACATTGGGTTCCGTAACTCGACCCTCTCGACTTATTAATCAACTTGATCTCTGTCCGGGAGTTGCAACTAGTTTCGGTGTTTGTAGGTAGTGTTAGCAGTCTACCAAGTGGCACCCGTGCAGGTGGGCTTGGGACAGACTAGGCACTGATGTACGATGTACCAAGTGGCACCGGTTGGTGGGCTTGGGAACCCTGCTCACATCGTTTGGGGCCGTGGCGACACCCGGCGGATCTCCTTGCGGATGGAACCCAAATAGGCGATAAACCTGAGCGAGAGACTTGTGTGGTTAGTCGGTCGTGGCCGACTCCCTCGCCCGGCTTCCGCTTGAAGGTTGCCGAGGTACATGGCGTGTCTGAGGCGATAAGTGGCGAGAGCGTGTGAAGAAGTACACCCTGCAGGGTTATCATTATCTATTGAATAGCCGGATTCTCGGATATGGAAACTTGGACCCTTGCATAGTTCATAGACAAGTGAAAGTGGATACTCTAAAATACGCAAGATAAGCGTGAGTGCTATGGATGGCGTTCTCGTAGGTAGGCGGAGCGGATCCATAGTGGTGTATTGATATGGTGAATATGTGGACTCGTGCGCCACCTCAAAAGAGTTACTTGCGTTCGTAGTTCAGGATAGCCACCGAGTCAAAGCTGGCTTGCTGCGGTCAAACTCCACCACCCCCTTTTGATAATGATGCATATGTAGTTAGATCTGATGTAAGTCTTCTGAGTACAATTGTACTCACGTTTTCTTATTTATGTTTTGCGAGAGAGGCGTCGGTCTCGCTAGTAGTTCCACGTGGACTTGACGTTTAGCTTGTTACCTCAGCTACGATCTTGTGCCCTCGGTAGGATCGGTAGATAGTCGGGCTTCTCAGCCTTTTTCATTTATAGTTATGCGTATCCGGACATGTTTAGCTTCGCTTGTGTTTTGACTTGTATGCTCTGAGTGTTGGGTCATGAGACCCATGTTTGTAATATCTCGCTCTTCGGAGCCTAATGAATAATATTAGAGTCGTAGAGTTATGTTGTGATGCCATGTTGTATCTACGCATATTGAGCATAATGTGTGTATGTTTGAAATGCTTGGTATGTGTGGGATCCGACAAACTAGTTGTTTATCCTTGGCAGCCTCTCATATGGGGAAATGTAGTCTCGTGATTACGGCGATAGTAGTCCGCTTCTGCCCGGTTCACGAGTCCTGCTAGCCCAGCACTCTGCTTGGACACTTGACTGGCGGCATGTGTTTCACTTCGTTCCTATATACGTCCCTTCGGGAAATGTCACGCGGTGTTATTGAGTCTGCCTAGCCTGCTACAGCCGGGATACGGAGTCCTGTTAGCCAGTGCTACAGCCCGAATATATCGTTGATGACCGACATGCTCGATGTGATTCATGTATGCCTGTCCCCATAGGTTAAGCGCCGCTTTGGGTTCACGACTAGCCATGTCGGCCGGGTTCTTTGTCATATGGATGCTAGCGACACTATCATATCGTGAGCCAAAAGACGCATAAGCGGTCCGGGCCATGGTAAGGCGACACCGTGGGAATACCGTGCGTGAGGCCGCAAAGTGATATGATGTGTTACATGCTAGATCGGTGTGACTTAGGATCGGGTCTGACAGCGTTGGTATCGAGCCTTGTTGCTCAGAGGATTACCAAGCCAAACTGGTGAAGTTGTGTCTAGAAATGCTTTAGTTATATAAGGGAATTGATTGTGGAAGGAGCGTAAGGCTCTTTTTACTCCTTATACCTCATGGCCTTGATCGAGTCATCCTCTTCTCTTCTCTACGGGTTTAAGAACTAGGCTTCTCATCTATCTATCGGGATGACGTGTTACTAATCCATAGACTTATAAGATTGTTGGTTTTAATCCCGATTCGGTTCCTACTATTCTGTATGATAGCTGTTGATCTCAGAATCTTGTTATGATGTTGTTGAGTGGTTATGCCACCATTTTTGCAAGATGTCTCAAATCATTTTGAGCATTTGCAGCCGTTATCTCTGTCCGAAAGTTATCCCAGGTCTCTAAATAGTCCGATGCATTTGCAAATCCTTCCTCCGTCCTGATGTCCTTTTGGGCGGATTAAGCACACTAACCAGTCAGTCGAGGTACTCCATTGCCTCGACATATATGTTGGAACTATTATTATGACCCTAGATGTCTAGGAAGTCACCTAGCAATTTAGCTATGCTTTTGCATCCCAAGTGTGATGATTCTGGCCATCACTTTGAAAGCATCCGTGATGCCATTCAGTGATAGGTATTCTACTCACGGGTTTCGAACCGAGATTCATCCTACTTCATGTTGTTAGTATTTGCTAGTGCCTTTAGGATATTAGTAACCTCTGCGATAGTCCTCAAGGTCCGTGGTATTTCCTTCTTCCAAATACTACGAACCGCTTATGGCGAAGTTCTTTTGAGCCAAAAGATCACAATAAGAGTGCTCTTGAGGAGTTCTCCATTCATAATTGTGAATCTGCCAATTCTACCTTTCTGCATGGGTTATCCGGAAGAAATGTTGAGCTTGCTCGACATACTAATCTGTGCATCCACAACTCAGAAAATTATATGTCCCTTTGAGTTGTTCCCTTAGATGCCTTCTGATCTTCATCTATCAATTGATAGCCAAGGGTATGTGTGCATTTGTGTTTATCGATGCTACTACTCTTGTGGTCCGTCAAGCCATTCTATTCCGGAATGACTAGGAGAAACAAACTCCAGTACCTCATCCATATCCAGGATTGGGTCAAAGCAATTGTACTTCGCAGATCAAAATGCCAATCCAGCTTTTGATTCTGTTCTACCCTGAAGTATTGCCATTTTATGTCAAGAATGTCATGAGAATTGCACCGCCTCCTATGCATTCTTGATGCAGTGATACTTCCCACCATCATCATTCGTTCCTCGGTCTTCGTGTTGTTGTAACCGGAATGCCGACAAGTGAATTGTGATGTGTGAAATCTATACTCCGAGTAACTCTGTTGCTCGGTAGTGAATGGACAATATTCTCATTCTTAGCGTGTTGGATATTAAACCATCATCCTAAGATTGGTCGTGCTACCTAGTCCTTACTTCGGTGCACTCTTCGATTGATGAGCTAGGATCTTGTCTAGTCCTCACTCATTTGATCATATCGTCTTGCCCTGAAAAGCAAGATTGCTCTCGAGCTTAGTAGCATACCGGTGGTTCGTGACTTTCCAAATATCTTCTTGGAAGTGTTACCGGGTTGTTCCCTGACTGTTATGTTGAGCCCGTGATCAAGTTGGTTTCTTATGAACCACCCTTTCTCCAAGAATCTGTGTTGAATACCCCTGAGCTAGTTGGTTAAGCCAAACAACAACTTGGGGAGTTGGAAGATAAAAGCTTGTCCAACTTAGTTCGTTCCAAAGGGATATTCTTGTGTAGTGTGTGTTGAAGAAAGATGATATCTTCATCGATTGGTCCCTGTGATCAGTTGTTGGATCTATTGTCCTACCAATTCTTTGATTTGAGTATGGGCCATTGTCAAGTCAAATCAGAACCAACGATATTCGTAATGTTGTCTTACTCGTGGTTGATCCTCGAGCATTCACCATTATATCTTATGGCACGACCAATGCTATCACCGTGTTCACATGATGGTGGAAGTCGGTGATATGGAAATTCCGATGAGCTATTGTTGAGCCCATCAGCAGTAATTTGTCTCCCCCATGAGTCATGTGGAACACCAACGTAGTATTGGAAACTTTGTAAGCAATGCCTTCGTGATCCGTTCATGAAGCCTATGCTTGAATGGAAGAAGTGACTTCCTCGAATTCATGTGCTTTAGGTGTAAGTTGCCGCCATGAATTTGAGAAAGGTTTGTTTCGTTTCCTCTGGAATCATCCCAAGCCAGTCATGCACGTGCGAAGTATTCTATGGCATGATAGACTGATCATCTTCGTTTCATATGAATTCCATAGCACACCAAGCCACTGATTGATTTGTTCAAGGAGAAGAAGTTCCTTCCTAAGACCGCGGCTTACACAAGGACTTCGATATCCTCGAGATGGTTCCCCACCGAACTTCGGTAGTGTTTTATTATAAGACTACCATGTGGTCATGCTTGTCTAGGACAAACATGTTCACATGTTTGTAGCAAAACCAGCTCATGTTTTGGAGCTTGCTATCGTAGTTCATATCCCGAGAATCTCATAGCGCCATCTCGTCAATTGTGTTGCAACCCTTCCTTTCGGACATGATGAGTCTGAAATATCCTAACACCAACCAGATCTGAATCTCAGGCAGATATGATGGTTGGAACAGTCCAACAGTTGCATTTCGTTCCCAGCTTGCACCGTCCTTATGCCATTTCACTATGGGCTGCCTTCTTAGTAAATTCTGTTCAAGATCATCCTCAAAAGTGGACTTACCATGGGTCCCCTCCACCTCCGACGATAAGCAAAAATCATCCATTGCGTTGTCTTCAACAAGGTAGTTCACATCATCCATTCTAGTCCGGATGTACCATTCCTTGCATTCCACCAAATGATCGCTTGTGATTGCCTTCGGTTGGTATAAAGAGTTCCAATGATCTATGAATCAAAAGTAATTCTTTTTGCCACTTAAGGGAATAGTTCTTTGCGCCACCTTTCTCGAGGTGTCCCGTTACGGGATCATGATAAATATTTCCTCGCCACCTTGACACCATCCACCATCTCCCTAAGCGTGGAATTGTTGCCACCAATCAAACCCCGTTGTTGTTCTTCCATCCCTCTCGACGTGTTTTGGGTCTCAACTCGAGATATGTCACCATCTCAGTCCGTGAGTCGATCATGTTTACCTGATCTTCATGAAGATCGAACCATGTAGGGTTTCCCCTTTCTTTCTGTTGTCGTGTCGGGTAAAGATCTCGAAAGCAAAGACGTCAAGACCAAGATGATGGAGTAAATCAACATCTTCGAGAAGGGCAAATGGATCATGAAGATTGTGGTAGTTTTGTGACTTCCCTTTTTCTCTTACCTCACGCCTTGAATCTCGGGAGAGATTCTTGTTTAGTGGGGTGAGCTGTCACTGACCCAGAACAACCCTAGAGCTTGCTTGTAACTAGTAGCATTGCATCCATGCATCATGTTTAATTTTCTCGAGAAAGTTGAAATGGGGATTGTTGAAACCCTAGCACCAATTGAATTCAACTAGGTTCAATAAAAAATACTTTCAATGAACCCAAAATGCCTTTGGAAATGTTCATGATTTTGATAAAGGTGAAAACCTCGCCAAAAAATGATGAGCATATTTCTTGGCCATTTATGGATTTTGAATTAATTCATGAAGTATTTGAATTTGGGCATTGAATGCTATAAATAATTTAAATGCTCAAATAATTACGAAACTAAATGTGGGCTGTTGCATATATTTCAGAAGGTGCCCACAATTATTTTCAGGATTTTAGAAGTGCCCAGTATTTTTAATAAAGCCCTAAAACTACAGAATAATAGAAAACAGAAACAATAAATTAGAGAGGAGAGAACTGTACCTGGCTTACCTCTCAGCCCACCAGCCCAGCCTTCCCCCCCTCTCGGCTGGCCCAGTTGGTGGCCCAGCCCACCAACCGAACGCCGCTCGTCGCCTACCTCTGCCAAGATGGCAGAGGGAGGTTTCTGGCGACAGCGCCGAGCGCGCCACCTCCTCCCTGCTCGCCTGCCTGGTTCCCCCTCGATGCCCGGAGACGCCACGCGCCACCCCGCAGCCCCCCTGGCCCTCTCACTCTCTCCCTCGAACGCCTCCCTCTCCTTTGCTCCCTCTCTCTCGCCCGGACCGAGCGGCCTCGTCGCCACCGTCGCCGTTCGCCGCGGCCACCGCCTCCCCCTTACCTCCCCGACATGCCCCCAAGCTCTGCCGAGCCCTCTCTCCCCTCCTCACCGAGCCTCCCGACGCCGGAGCGCCCCGAGGCGCCGCCCCACCATTTTTCCCCTCTTCGGACCCGCCGGTCGCCGTCGCCCAATTCGTCGGCTCCGGTGCCCCCCCGAGCTCGCCGTTGCCATCATCGCACTCACGGTGAGCCCCCGAGTCATTTCCCCCTCTTCCCCGACTCGTTCCCCTCCTCTAGCCACCGTCTCCACTACGGCCGAAGCTCGCCGCCGCCGTGCCTCGTCGCCGGCGTGGCTAGAGCCCCAATGACCCGAAGCCAACCTCACCGCCGCCCTCACCGCAGCACCAGGAACCCCAGCGCCCTCCGCTTCCCTCTAGTGCGCGCAACATCGAACCCGAGCTCGCCCGAGCTCGGCCGCCGCTAAACACGCCCGCGGCGTCGATTCCGACCACCCGACCACAGGCAACCCCACCAAGAGCTTGGCTCCTCCCAGCTTCTCCTAGGTGCCCTCCGCGACCCATTTGGTCGGCGGAATAACAAAACTCACTCTCGCCGCGTCGCTCGCCAATGACTAAACGCCGGCGCCCGTGACCGTGACCGGCGTGGGTTGACCCACTGCCCGGTTTGACCCCCTCTCCCTCACTGACATGCGGGCCCCGCCCGGCTAATCAAGTTAGATTAGTATTAACTAAGTTAGGTTAGTTAGTTAGACACTGACCAGTGGGTCCCAGCGTCAGAGTTGACCTGGACAGCGACCCAGTTGACTTGCTGACGTCACCCCGATGTCATCCTGACGCAATAACTAGGTTTCTAGATTTAATATAATTCAGGAAAATTCCAGAAAATACTCTAAACTTCTAAAAATCATATAAATTCAACCGTAACTCGGATTGAAATAATTTATATATGAAAAATGATCAGAAAAATATGAAGAATCTGTTTATGCCATGATCATGCATGTTGGAACAAGTTAACCTCACTGAATAGGATGAATCATGATTAGGGTAATTTATGAAATAGCATTTGGAGTTGGAATTCAACCTTGTTTGAATTCCACTTCAACTAACTTGGATTATTATTGCATTAGGTGAATTCAGTACCTTAACATGATCATGCATCATATATGTGCATTGCATTGATTGTGTTCTCTCTTGTTTGCGGTAATTGTCCCTCTCGGTGAGCGATGTCTGAGCGATGAGTTCGATGACACCGATGAAGAACTATATTATCTTCAGAAGTGCCAGGCAAGCAAAACCCCCTTGTTCATTCCGATATAATCCCACTCTCTCGCTCCTGCTCTATTTTACTGCATTAGGACAACAACGACTCATGTGTTACTTGCTGCGGTAGCTGAACCCTTGATCCTTTGCATGACTGTCATTCCACGATAATTAGATGAAACCCACTAGCATGAGTAGGAGTTGTTTGAGCCATGTTGTGCCTACTCATTTATGCTTGTTTGTCATGCCTGCTACTGCTTAGAGTTGAGTCGGGTCTGATTCATCGGGAATGAATTGGAGTAGTGGTGAACATGTCCTACTGTGTGTGAGCTAAATGTGTGAACACGATTTGGTAAAGGTAGCGGTGAGAGGCCATGTAGGAGTACATGGTGGGTTGTCTCATTGCAGCCGTCCTCAGGAACTGAGTTCTGTGTTTGTGATCCATGAACAGTTACTACCACACATTGGGTTCCGGTAACTCGACCCCTCTCGACTTATTAATCAACTTGATCTCTGTCCAGGAGTTGCAACTAGTTTCTGGTGTTTGTAGGTAGTGTTAGTAGTCTACCAAGTGGCACCCGTGCAGGTGGGCTTGGGACAGACTAGGCACCTGATGTACGGTGTACCAAGTGGCACCGGTTGGTGGGCTTGGGAACCCTGCTCACATCGTTTGGGGCCGTGGCGACACCCCGGCGGATCTCCTTGCGGATGGAACCCGAATAGGCGATAAACCGGACGAGAGACTTGTGTGGTTAGTCGGTCGTGGCCGACTCCCTCGCCCGCTCCGCTTGAAGGTTGCCGAGGTACATGGCGTGTCTGAGGCGATAAGTGGCGAGGCGTGTGTGAAGAAGTACACCCTGCAGGGTTATCATTATCTATTGAATAGCCGGATTCCTCGGATATGGAAACTTGGACCCTTGCATAGTTCATAGACAAGTGAAAGTGGATACTCTAAAATCGCAAGATAAGCGTGAGTGCTATGGATGGCGTTTCGTAGGTAGGCGGGAGGCGGATCCATAGTGGTGTATTGATATGGTGAATATGTGGACTCGTGCGCCACCTCAAAAGAGTTACTTGCGATCGTAGTTCGGGATAGCCACCGAGTCAAAGCTGGCTTGCTGCGTCAAACTCCACCACCCCTTTTGATAATGATGCATATGTAGTTAGATCTGATGTAAGTCTTGCTGAGTACAATTGTACTCACGTTTGCTTATTTATGTTTTGCAGAGAGACGTCAGTCTCGCTAGTAGTTCCACGTGGACTTCGACGTTTAGCTTGTTACCTCAGCTACGATCTTGTGCCCTCGGCAGGATCGGTAGATAGTCGGGCTTCTCAGCCTTTTTCATTTATAGTTATGCGTACCCGGACATGTTTAGCTTCGCTTGTGTTTTGACTTGTATGCTCTGAGTGTTGGGTCATGAGACCCATGTTTGTAATATCTCGCTCTTCGGAGCCTAATGAATAATATTAGAGTCGTAGAGTTATGTTGTGATGCCATGTTGTATCTACGCATATTGAGCATAATGTGTGTATGTTTGAAATGCTTGGTATGTGTGGGATCCGACAAACTAGTTGTTTATCCTTGGCAGCCTCTCATATGGGGAAATGTAGTCTCGTGATTACGGCGATAGTAGTCCGCTTCTGACCGGTTCACGGAGTCACTGCTAGCCCAAAGACTACTGCTTGGACACTTGACTGGCGGCATGTGTTTCACTTCGTTCCTATATACGTTCCTTCGGGAAATGTCACGCGGTGTTATTGAGTCTGCCTAGCCTGCTACAGCCGGGATACGGAGTCCTGTTAGCCAGTGCTACAGCCGAATATATCGTTGATGACCGACATGCTCGATGTGATTCATGTATGCCTGTCCCCATAGGTTAGCGCCGCTTTGGGTTCACGACTAGCCATGTCGGCCTGGGTTCTTTGTCATATGGATGCTAGCGACACTATCATATCGTGAGCCAAAAACGCATAAGCGGTCCCGGGCCATGGTAAGGCGACACCCGTGGGAATACCGTGCGTGAGGCCGCAAAGTGATATGATGTGTTACATGCTAGATCGGTGTGACTTAGGATCGGGGTCCTGACACACCCAAACCCCCAGAACAAATTAAAGTTAAACCTAATATTGCTATGGTTAAAGATCTCTTGGCTGATAATATTGATGGGCATGTTATTTATTTCTGTGAGGAAACTGCTAGAATTGCTAAACCTGGTGCTAAAGATAAGCATAGACCTGTTGCAGGCATGCCTGTTATTTCTGTTAAAATAGGAGATCATTGTTATCATGGCTTATGTGATATGGGTGGTAGTGCTAGTGCAATACCTCATTCTTTATACGAAGAAATTTGTCGGTGTACTAGAGTAGGGGTACCCTAGTATCCCGAACTCGTGCACGGGCAGTTGTAGCACCCCGCGGCAGGGCTGGCCCGATGACCGCCAAGATCCTCAATGGCTCCTTTGGAGCCATTCAAGAACAAAGTAATCGAGGCCCGACAAGAGGAGCTTGCGGGAAGGCCACTCGAGGTATAAAGGAAACAAGGCCCGGCAAGGAGCTTGCAGGGAAGGCTTGGTGAGCGATAAGCTCGGCGCGACAAGAACCTTGCATGACAAAGTACTCGCTTGTGACAAGTGACTCTCTTCATCTCCGCTCCAGCTCACCCGCCAGCGTGTCACCACGGGCTCTCCCAAGAAGCGTGTCGACGGGCTGTGCAGCCAGCGGGAGCAGCGATAAGCGGGCTGACGAGCTACCGTCGTGGCAAGCGGAGGCGCACTTGCGGTCCCTGTTACATTGTTGAGGCGGCGAGGCGGGCATTGATGACTCGTCCCTTGCCGTCGAGTTAGGTATAGATTACTGTACACTTTATGCATGCAGCGGTGTACCAACCTATGTTTTACTATTTTACCCTTGTCTACTTGGCACATGTGGTGACCCCTTGTGCCTATAAAAGGAGGCCCAAGTGCAACGTAGAAAGGGTTCGGTTCAGCTCCGGCTTAGTTCATTCTACTCATACGAGACCACACTCGGGCTAGGTTTTGTAGCTCCCATTGCTCCCTAGCAAGGACACAAGATAATCCACAAAGCAGCAGTAGGAGTATTATCTCTCGGAGAGCTCGAAGCTGGGTAAATCTGCTCGTGTGCATCGCCGATCCGCTCTTTGTGCAATCTCCGCCCCCCTCCGAACCACAAGGGACCCAGGTCGCGTAGGTGTTCGTGGGACATGATCAGACTTCTCCCGACATCTCTGGCGCGCCCGGTAGAGGCGTCGAGGCTGTGTGAACCCGATCCGCGGTTACGAGCAACTTCATCAACATCTTCGTCGACATGGCGCCAAGAAGAAGTCTTCGGCAGCAGCAGAGCCGTCGCGTCGAACCCACCACCACCGGAGCTGTCGGTGGTGGGGAAACGCTAAGCGGAGGAACCGGCATCGTCGAGAGAGCCCACAATGCCGCCAGGTCAAGGACAAGGCAGCACAAAGCGTCGGCGTCCGAGTCCGCACCGCGTCCTTCGCAGGAGGCGCGGGACCGACAACGTCATGATGCTCGCGGCACCATCGCTCGCTGGATCAAGGCCAAGCTGGAGGATCCCGAGGCCCTCGAGACCGCATGCACCCGGCATGCTTGTATGCAAGCGAGTATTTGTCGCTTAGGCGGGATGCTGCTCCTCTAACGGTTAGGAGTCGAGCACATCCGTTCTTCGCTCCGCAGACGCCGTTGCCGCCAACCACACCAGCGGAAGCCTTGGCTGAAGCTCAATTACTTCTAGATTACCCTCCAGCGGCCGATAAGGTCGGCGAATGGAGGGCCACAATTCAGAGTCTCATCGGCTCGCCAGCGGCGTGTCCCATGGCAACCGAAGTGCTTCGCAGCGCGCAAGGCGACAAGGCGCGAGCTGATGGCGATGAGACTTGCGGGTGCAACCACCGTGCACTCCCCTTCCCGAAGACCAAGATCGCCGACTCGCCGGATCCACCTCGGCAACAACTCCACAGCGTCGCCGGATCCATGAGCTCGTCGCGACCAGCGCCAAGTTGTCCGAAAACGGCAAGAAGAAAGCGCTTCGTACCCGTATCGGCGCCCAAGAAGAAGCGCCGTCAATCGACCAACGCGCCGGCCCTTGTCGATATGCATGCGCCCGGGAACCAGCGACTTATCCGTCTGTGATAGGTTGCCCTGCGTTCACTCGTGAGCTGCGGCAAGTCCGGTGGCCCGACAAGAAAAACTTCAAACCAGATGTGCGAGAAAAGTATGATGGCAGGACACACCCATCGGAGTTCCTCGGCATCTACACCATCGCGGTGCAGGCGGCGGGGGCGAGACAACAAGATCCTCGCCAACTACTTTCCCACGGTGCTCAAGCCAAGCGTCAGGTCTTGGCTCATGCACTTGCCAGATGGCTCTATTTCTTCTTGGGCAGATTTGTGCCACCAGTTTGTTGGCGCATTCATAGGCGGCCACAAGCCTCATGGCCAGGAGAGTGACCTCCACCTGCTTGCCCAGAAGGAGGGAGAGTCCCTGCGCAAGTTCATCCAGAGATTCAGTCAAGTGCACTACAACATCCCCGACGTCCACCCTGCCGCGGTGATCAGTGCATTCCATCAGAATGTACGAAACCGCAGGATGAGGTAGGAGATGGCGATGTGCAAAGTGAAAGACGTCAGCGAGCTCTACGCCCTGGCCGACAAGTGTGCACGCGCTGAAGAAGGAAGAAGACTCACAAGAGAGAATGTGGGAGCAGAGTCTGACAGTGAGGAGATCGCCCCGGCAAGAAAGAGCCAGCGGCGAAACAACAGGAGGAAGAAAAACCAAGAAGTACTAGTTGTCGAGCAGTCCGGCAAGGATGGTGCCGCCAACAAGGCAAAGGCTGGTGGCTCCAGCAAGGAGGTTGCCGTTAGCGCCGACCGCCAGTGTGGCGGCCGCCGACAAGCCTGACAGCTCCAACAAGCAGTACTGTAAGATCCACCGCACCAAGGGCCACGATCTTCAGAGCTGCAAGAAAGTCGAGCAGCTTGTTGAGCTACAGAGAGCTGAATACGGGCGGCGAGACAAGGAGAAAGCCCAAGAAGGTGCAGGTACAGCAAGTAAGAAGAGACCCGGTCGGGAGGACGCCTTGGCAAGGCCAAGCAGCGGCAAGGAGACAGACCTCCAGCGGCGAGACAAGGAAGATGGCGAAGATGAAGATGATGAAGACATGGAAGGCGATGAAGCTGACGAGCAGGAGTTTCAAAAGGCAACAGAGGTCCTTTGCGTTGTGGTGGTGCTTCTCTGCATACCTCGCACCGCCAACTCAAGCAATGGATGCGTGAGGTCAATGCAGCAGAACCATCCATAGAGTCACGCAAACCTCTCGAACTGGTCCAGACGCCCATCATCTTTGACATTGAAGATCACCCGATCGCATCACTGCGGTCGGGTGCTTGCCGATGTTGGTCTCACCAACCATCCGCAACCTCAAAGTCACAAAGATGCTGGTTGACGGCGGGGCCGGCCTGAATTTGATCTCCTCTGTAGTGCTCCAAAAGCTTCAAATCCCTGACAGCGAGCTCGAAGAAACTGGTACTTTCCAAGGAATCAACCCAGGAAGGAGCAAGCCCAAAGGGAAGATCACGTTGCCGGTAACATTCGGCAGCGAGCTCAACTTCAGAACTGAGAGGGTCACGTTTGACGTCGCCGATTTCCCATTGCCCTACAATGGCATACTTGGCCGTCCATCACTCGCCAAGTTCATGGCCGCCTCTCATCATGCCTACAACTTACTGAAGATGCCCGGCCCGATAAGCGTCATTTCTGTCCATGGCGACAAGAAGGACGCGCTTATCTGCGCCGACAAGATTTACCGGGATGCAGCTGCCGCAACAGTTAGCAAACCACTTGCCGCTGAAGCTCCCGGGGGGAAAAAGAAGACCACCAAGACCGGTAAGAGCTCTGATGCCCACTCCGGCAAGCGCACCTCCTCGGAGTGCTGCGCTACCGTCGAGGACACACCATCGAGCTCCACCGGCAAGTGCAAGAAGACGATGGCAGCTCCGCCGAAGACCAAGAAGGTGCCCGCCAAGGAGGGCGGCTGGTGGTACCTTCACCATCGATGCCACGCTTGATCCTAAATAGGAAGGCGAGCTCGTTGCTTTCTGCGGGCGAATGTCGATGTGTTTGCATGGCAACCATCGACATCCCGGTGTTCCTGTGAAAGTAATTGAGCACCACCTAGCTGTCTGTCCTCACGCGGCCCGTCAAGCAAAAAGTTAGGAAGCAGCGGTGGGCGCCAAGAGTTCATAGCAGAAGAAATCAAGAAGTTGGAAGTAGCAGGGCTTGTCAGAGGAGTCCTCCATCCCACGTGGTTGGCCAATCCGGTAGTTGTATGCAAGGCTAATGGGAAATGGAGACTCTGTATTGACTTCACTGATGTTAATAAAGCTTGTCCCAAAGACCCATTTCCCTTGCAGCAGATCGACCAGATTGTTGACTCCACGGCTGGATGTGATCTGCTTTCATTTCTTGATGCATATTCAGGATACCATCAGATCTTCATGGCGAAGAAGATGAAGAAAACCGCATTCATTACACCATGTGGCACGATTGCTTCATACGGATGCCTTTCGGTTTGAAGAATGCGGTTCAACCTTTGCAAGGGTAGTCCATGATGCCTTTGAACCACGGATACACGTAAATGTAGAAGCATACATGGATGACATAGTGGTCAAGAGCAAGGACAAAGCAACTCTGGTTCAGGATTTGGATGAAACATTTGCAAATCTGCGCAAGATCAACCTCAAGCTCAACCCCGAGAAGTGCGTGTTTGGAGTCCCTTCCGCAAGCTTCTCGGTTCTTTGTGTCTCAGCGGGGAATTGAAGCCAATCCCGACAAGATCAAGGCCATTGAGCAGATTGAAGCACCAAAGCGCGTCAAGGATGTCAGAAGACTTGCCGGTTGCGTGGCTGCTCTCAGCAGGTTCATCTCTAAGTCTGTTGAGCAGCGCCGCCGTTTTCAAGATTTTGAAAAAGGCAGGTCAATGAAATGGACTCGAAGCGGAGGCTGCGCTGCAGAGACTTGAAGAGATACCTGTCCTCCGCTCAATACTTGTCGCACCTAGGCCACAAGAGAAGTTGCTGCTGTATATAGCGGCAACCAATCAAGTGGTTAGTGCTGCGTTAGTAGTGGAGAGGGAGGCAGATGATGAGCCGGCAACCGAGGCAGACGCATCCAGCGACAAGCAAGGGGCTTCGCCGTCAAGCTCTGGTCCCGACAAGGACAGATTAGCGCAGGGTTGCGACAAGACACAGAAAAGGATGGTGCAGCGCCCAGTTTACTTCGTCAGTTCCCTTCTGCAAGGGGCTAGGTCAAGGTACTCTGGTGTGCAGAAGTTGCTTTTCGGCCTCCTCATGGCCTCGAGAAAGCTGCGCCATTACTTCCAAGCACACGAGATAACAGTTGTCACTCGCTTTCCGCTGAAGAGGATATTGCAAAATCCAGAAGCAACAGGCAGGATTGTCGAGTGGGCACTAGAACTGTCAAGCTTTGGTCTCAAGTTTGAAAGCACTTCAACTATCCAGAGCAGAGCATTGGCAGAATTCATAGCAGAGTGGACGCCCACGCAACATGAAGAAATTCCAGAGACAAGTATCCCCGTCAAAGAAGCAAATAAAGAGTGGCTGATGTACTTCGATGGTGCCTTCTCGCTGCAAGGCGCCGGTGCCGGGGTGCTGCTCATCGCACCCACCGGAGAGCACCTCAAGTACATAGTCCAGATGCACTTTCCCAAGGAACAAGCAACAAACAATACTGCAGAGTATGAAGGTTTGCTTGCCGGTCTCAGGATTGCGGTAGACCTTGGGATCAAGAAGCTCATTGTCAGGGGGGACTCGCAACTTGTCGTCCGCCAAGTAAATAAAGATTATCAGAGGCCGTTGATGGAAGCTTACGTCGATGAAGTGAGAAAGCTAGAAGAGCACTTTGAAGGCTGCAAATGGAACACGTTCAAGAGCTCGAGAATGATATAGCTGATGGCCTCTCCAAATGTGCCGCGCTTAAGTTACTGTGGAACCAGGAATTTTGTGCTCAAGCTGACTCAGCCAACCGTAACACCATCAACAGGACGAGCAAGAAGAAAACTGGTTTCCGGCGACTACTTTCCGCAGAGCTCCCTCAAGCCGCCGCCAAGAAGGTCCCTAAAATCAACGCAATATCAGCGAGGAGCAGTCTGCTCCGACAAACCATGCAGTTTGTATCGTTGAAGCAAACGCCCCGACAAGTTTCGCTCCGGCAAGCTTGCCGGGATCATCAACTCCGGCGGACCCACGGTCCTTGCCGAGAAGCTGATGTTCCGCAGATGATAGATGAGCCTTTAGTCCTTGTTGTCGAGCCACAAGCTCCAGCATGGGCACAACAAATCGTCCATTTCCTTGAGACAGGAGAACTTCCGAAGAGCAAGAAGAAGCGAGAAAAAGTAGCACGGCGGTCAAGTATGTACCAGTTTGTTGACAACATCACATGCATGTAAGAAGACTCAACGGTGTGAAATTGAAGTGCATTTGCGGGAAGATGGACATAAGCTGTTGGCGAGAGATACATGGAGGCATATGTGGTCACCACATCGGCGAAGAGCACTTGCGGCAAAGCTTTCCGACAAGGTTTCTTCGGCGAAGCCCTCCGGATGCAACGGCACAAGTAACAAAGTGTGAAGCGTGCGGCCCATTCCAAACAGATACACCAACCAGCTCAAGCTCTCCAGACGATCCCTTTATCCTGGCCCTTCTCGGTCAGGGGCTCGACATCCTCGGCCCTTTCCCCGAGCCGTCGGGGCTTTGAGTACTTGTATGTCGAATCGACAAGTTCACAAAGTGGCCGAAGTGGAACCAGTGAGGAAGGTGACAGACACGATCGCGATCAAGTTCTTCAGTCAATTGTTTGCCGCTTTGGGATTCCTAACAGAATCATTACCGACAACGGCACACAGTTCACGAGCCGCACCTTCATGCAAGACGCCCAAGATCTTGGCGCCAAGATCTGCTTTGCTTCGTTGCTCATCCGAGAAGCAACGGTCAAGCAGAGAGAGCAAACGCTGAAGTGCTGCGGGGACTCAAGACCAGAACTTTCGACAAGCTGCGCAAGTGTGGAAGAAAGCTGGATCGAGGAGCTGCCGGTGGTTCTTTGGTCGATCAGGACGACGCCAAATCGAGCCATCGCCGGACACCTTCGCTCTAGTCTACAGAGCAGAGGCAGTTCTCCCCACGGAACTCGTGTACGGGTCACCTCGAGTGCTCGCCTATGATGAGCTTGAGCAAGAGCAGCTGCGACAAGATGACGCGCTGCTCCTCGAGGAAGATCGTCTTCAGGCTGCTGTACGAGCTGCTCGTTACCAGCAAGCTTTGCGCCGCTACCATAGCCGCAGTTAATGCGAAGCTTCGAGGAAGGCGAACTTGTTCTTCGTAGCGTTCAATCCGCCAAGAATTCCAACAAGTTGACGCCAAAGTGGGAAGGCCCTTATCGGGTAAAACGAGTCACTAGGCCCGGCGCTGTCCGCCTTGAGACCGAAGACGGCGTTCCGGTGAGCAATTCCTGGAATATAGAGCATCTTCGCAAGTTTTACCCATGAGGCGCGGTTGCCGGAACCCGTTCCGGCAACCACCCTTTTGTACAAGTCTTGCCGCTGTTGCATGTAATCCTTTGTACAAAGCCGGGCGCAGACCCCGTGCATCAGTAAAGCCTATGTGTTGCGCACAACTTGTCAATACATGCACTCATAATCATATATGCATGTGTTTACTAACATTGTGTGCAGCACCCGCACCCGGTAAGCGATGACGAGCCACTAGGATCCATAACTTTATTTTCTCTTCTTTCTTCTCAAACAAGAAGAAGGTTCATCCACCCACAAGTTAACCGGGGAGAAGGAGAAGATAATGGTGTGGGCCAAGCGCCGCTTCGAGGAACTGTCGCCTTGCCGGAAATGGACAATGAAAAGCTAAGTTGCCAAAGTTTGAGCATTCGATTTTAAATTTTAAAATTATTTTCCTTGAACGACCGCGCTCTGTATGGAAAACCCGTGCGCGAAGGAACCAAATCGTGACTGGTCACGCCCTTACTTTGTTTCGAGTCTGCTCAACAACTTAAGTGAGCTGCGGCTAGTCCACGACAAGGTTGCTTCTCGGTAGCGACCCGCCAAAGAAGCTGCTGAAGTTCCCTTTTCGGCGCTTCATGGCAAGGGTGCTGCACCGCAAGTTTCACGAAAAGCGAGGGCAGTAACATACAAAGCCAAGAGTCGAGTAAAGGAAGTAACATAGCAAATATTGCCCGAACAAAGTTATATTACAAAAATAACTTATTGCGGCACTGGCTAAATTGTTCTCAGAACTGAAATAACAGCAAAGAGGAAAAGAAGGGTGCGCCGGCACCCAAGCCCCGGCAAGCCAGAGTTGCCGAGGGCTGCGACAAGCCGAGTTGCGGGGCTGCGGTATCAGATAAGCCTTTCGTCCCTTTTCAAGCATCCCTTTTTCATTAAAAACATCCTACTCGGATACAGTCCGTGGAGAATGAAAGACATGAAAGAGAGGATTACAAGTTTTAAATGCGGATAAGGCCGAAGGATTACAATTTAAAAGATAAGATGCCGTAATCCTTTTCCTGTCCCTCTCTTGTGGAGGTAGGTCAAGGAGGCGAGAAGGACAAAGGAGCGCCTAGGCAAGCTACAGTGCCGAAGGCACCAAGGAACATCCGGGGGCTGTCAGGGCTTAACAAAGGCGGCGGCGCCGAAGCGGGCTCGAGGCGGGCGGCAGGGCGTCAAGACGCTGTCAAGGGCACTACGCCTCGTACTCCGACTTACGGCCTTGTCGCCATCCTCTTCCCTTCCGCAGCCTCCCCACGCCCGGTCGCCCAAGGAAGCGACCCGGGGAGTTCAAGGAGCAGCGGCGCGGATGATGGGGTCGCCGGTGGCCTTGAGCGGCGCCCGACAACTAATCGGGCCCGCTACCCTCGTCGTCGCTATCGCTCTCCTCCTCGTCACTCTCGCTCGAGGGGGAATCTTCGCTGTCGGAGGAGCTATCCACGCAGCACTTCGCCCGAGTACCGAGATCCCCGAAGACCTTGACGGAGAGGAGATCACCTCCATTAACTTAAAATGGAGGGTAAACCCCGCCATCGAGCTGTGGATGCGGTGAACGTCTTCCACCCACGATCAAGATACATCACATTAGGGGCTGGGGAATACAACACGGACTCGCGTGCCGCTGATCCCACAGCCCCTCATGTGCAGATCTCGATGTCTCGGCGGATCCGATTCCATCACGCTTCATGACGGAGCTGGAAGCCGGAGGCGGCGACGAGGCGCCCGGCGCAGCCTGACGAAGAACTCGCAAGGGTCGTCCCCTGTATGGACCGCCGCGGGGAGGGGAACCGCCGGCGGAGGTGGAGACGGCGCGCCGCCCCGTCCGCTTCTTCCCGGCGCCTCGACCTGCGTCCACGACCTCGCCCCTCCTCTTCCTCTTGTGGCTGGCTCTGCCACCCCGGCGTGGGGTTGGGAGGGCGCTGTCTAGCGTGACCCTCGCCGCCACCGATGAAGAACCAAGGTTCCCTTTCTCCATGACGAATGAGAGAAAGGGGAGCAGAAGCTGAGGAAAGGAAGAGATGGGAGAGTGCGGGCTTCTGCGCTCCCCTTCCGCTCTTTTTAAAAGAAGCAAGGTGGGGGCTCGGCCGCCCCGCTCAGTGAATCAGGGCATAGGAAGAGCAGGGAATCGGGGCCGACCTGCTGCCTCTGCTCGCAACGGCCCAGTTTCCCACTTCCACCGTCCGCGACCCCAAGAGCATGGGAGCCACGTGGCGGGGATGCAGAACCGAGGCGACGGATGAGGCGACCTCGCACGCCGCCCACTTCCCCCACGACGCTGCAATTGACGCGTGCCGTTACGGGGGAACGCGGCGGATACGGGGTGGATTTGGTTTGGACCCAGGCCACGCGTGCCCGTGCCCTGTTTTGGGCCTGGCCCAAAAGCGCTCGGCACCGTGTATGGCCTGCACGGGGCTCTGTCGGTGTACTAGAGTAGGGTACCCTAGTATCCCGAACTTCGCACGGGCAGTTATAGAACCCAGCGGCAGGGCTGGCCCGATGACCGCTAAGATCTCGGCGGCTCCTTTGGAGCCATTCAAGAACAAAATATCGAGGCCCGGCAAGAGGAGCTTGCGGGAAGGCCACTCAGCGCCAAAGGAACAAGGCCCGGCAAGGAGCTTGCGGGAAGGCTTGGTGAGCGATAAGCTCGAAGGCGCGACAAGAACCTTGCCGCTGCAAAGTACTCGCCATGACAAGTGACCTCTCTTCATCTCGCTCTAGCTCACCCGCCAACGTGTCACCACGGGCTCTCCCAAGCACGCGTGTCGACGGGCTGTGCAGCCGCCGGGAGCAGCGATAAGCGGCGCTGACAGGCTACCATCGTGGCAAACGGAGGCGCACTTGACGGTCCCTGTTACCTGTTGTTCGGGCGATCGAGACGGGCATTGATGACTCTTGTCCCTTGCCGTCGAGTTAGGTATAGATTATCTGTACACCGCATGAGGCGGTGTACCAACCTATGTTTTACTATTTTACCCTTGTCTACTTGGCACATGTGGTGACCCCTTGTGCCTCTAAAAGGAGGCCCAAGTGCAACGTAGAAAGGGTTCGGTTCAGCTCCGGCTTAGTTCATTCTACTCATACGAGACCACACTCAGGCTAGGTTTTGTAGCTCCCATTGCTCCCTAGCAAGGACACAAGATAATCCACAAAGCAGCAGTAGGAGTATTATCTCTCCGGAGAGCTCCGAAGCTGGGTAAATCTGCTCGTGTGCATCGCTTCGATCCGCTCTTTGTGCAATCTCCGCCCCCCTCCGAACCACAAGGGACCCAGGTCCCGTAGGTGTTCGTGGGACACGATCAGCTTCTCCCCGACAAAATTATGCATGATATTGCGCCCGCTGAGTTAGAAGGTATTGATGTTACAATTAAGCTTGCCAATAGAGATACTATATCACCGATTGGGATTGTTAGAGATGTTGAAGTCTTGTGTGGGAAGGTTAAATATCCTGCTGATTTTCTTGTTCTTGGTTCCCCACAAGATAGCTTTTGTCCCATTATATTTGGTAGACCCTTCTTGAGCACTGTCAATGCTAGGGGATATGACTCATGAGTTTAATTTTGCTAAATTTCGTAGAAAACCCCGTGATGAGGAATTGCCTAGTAAGGATGAAATTATTGGTCTTGCTTCTATTGCGGTGCCTCCTAATGATCCTTTAGAACAATATTTGCTTGACCATGAAAATGATATGTTCGTGAATGAAAGAAGGGAAATAGATGAAGTATTCTTTAAACCTGGACCTATTTTGAAATACAACTTGCCTTTTGAAATCCTAGTGGATCCTCCTCCACCCAAGGGTGATCCCATGTTCGAGCTTAAACCATTACTTGATACTCTTTAATATGCTTATCTTGATGAAAAGAAGATATACTCTTGATGATCTTAAGGGCATTAGTCCCACTCTATGTCAACACAAAATAAGTTTGGAGAAAGATGCCAAACCAATTATTGATCACCAACGAAGGATAAATCCTAAGATGAAAGAAGTGGTAAGGAAGGAAATATTAAAGCTCCTTGAGGCAGGTATAATTTATCCCGTTGCTGATAGTCAGTGGGTAAGTCCTTCCATTGTGTCCCTAAGAAGGGAGGTATTACTGTCGTTCCTAATGATAAAGATGAATTGATCCTGCAAAGAATTATTACAGGTTATAGGATGGTAATTGATTTCCACAAATTAAATAAAGCTACTAAAAAGATCATTACCCTTTGCCTTTTATTGATCAAATGCTAGAAAGATTATACAAACATACACATTTTTGCTTTCGAAATGGTTACTCTGGTTTCTCTCAAATACCTGTGTCAGCTGAGGATCAAGAAAAGACCACTTTTACTTGCCCTTTCGGTACTTTTGCTTATAGACGTATGCCTTTTGGTTTATGTAATGCACCTGCTACCTTTCAAAGATGCATGATGGCTATATTCTCTGACTTTTGTGAAAAGATTTGTGAGGTTTTCATGGATGATTTCTCCGTTTATGGATCCTCTTTTGATGATTGCTTGAGCAACCTTGATCCAGTTTTGCAGAGATGTGAAGAAACTAATCTTGTCTTGAATTGGGAGAAATGCCACTTTATGGTTAATGAAGGTATTGTCTTGGGGCATAAAATTTCTGAAAGAGGTATTGAAGTTGACAAAGCTAAAGTTGATGCTACTGAAAAGATGTTGTGTCCCAAGGACATTAAAGGTATTAGAAGTTTCCTTGGTCATGCCGTTTTTATAGGAGGTTCATTAAGGACTTCTCAAAAATTTCTCAGCCTCTGACTAATCTCTTACAAAAAGATATTCCTTTCATCTTTGATGATGATTGTGTAGAAGCATTTGAAATACTTAAGAAAGCTTTGATTTCTGCACCTATTGTTCAGCCACCTGATTGGAATTTACCCTTTGAAATCATGTGTGATGCTAGTGATTATGTTGTAGGTGTTGTTCTAGAACAAAGAGTTGATAAGAAATTAGATGTTATTCAATATGCTAGTAAATTCTAGACAGTGCCCAGAGAAATTATGCTACTACCGGAAAAGAATTTTTAGCAATTGTATTCGCTTGTGATAAGTTCCGACCTTATATTGTTGATTCTAAAGTAACTATTCACACTGATCATGCTGCTATTAAATATCTTATGGAAAAGAAAGATGCTAAACCTAGACTAATTAGATGGGTTTTCCTACTACAAGAATTTGATTTGCATATTATTGATAGAAAGGGAGCTGAGAACCCCGTTGCAAACAACTTGTCTAGGTTAGAGAATGTTCTTGATGACCCACTACCTATTGATGATAGCTTTCCTGATGAACAATTAGCTGTCATAAATGCTTCTCGTACTGCTCCATGGTATGCTGATTATGCTAATTACATTGTTGCTAAATTTATACCACCTAGTTTCACATACCAGCAAAAGAAAAAGTTTTTCTATGATTTGAGACATTACTTCTGGGATGACCCACACCTTTATAAAGAAGGAGTAGATGGTGTCATTAGACGTTGTATACCTGAGCATGAACATGAACAAATCCTATGCAAGTGTCACTCCGAAGCTTATGGAGGACACCACGCTGGAGATAGAACTGCACATAAGGTATTGCAATCCGGTTTTTATTGGCCTACTCTCTTCAAAGATGCCCGTAAGTTTGTGTTGTCTTTTGATGAATGTCAAAGAATCGATAATATTAGTAGACGTCAGGAAATTCCCATGAATTATTCACTTGTTATTGAACCATTTGATGTTTGGGGCTTTGATTATATGGGACCGTTTCTTTCCTCTAATGGGTATACACATATTTTAGTTGCTGTTGATTACGTTACTAAGTGGGTAGAAGCTATTCCAACTAGTAGTGCTGACCATAACACTACTATTAAGATGCTTAAAGAAGTTTTTTTTCCGAGGTTTGGAGTCCCTAGATATTTAATGACTGATGGTGGTTCACATTTTATTCATGGTGCCTTTCGTAAAATGCTTGCTAAGTACGACGTTAATCATAGAATTGCATCTCCTTATCACCCACAATCTAGTGGCCAAGTAGAATTGAGTAATAGAGAGCTCAAATTAATTTTGCAAAAGAATGTTAATAGATCTAGAAAGAATTGGTCCAAGAAACTTGATGATGCATTATGGGCCTATAGAACTGCATATAAAATCCTATGGGTATGTCTCCGTATAAAATGGTTTATGGAGAAGCATGTCACTTACCTCTCAAACTAGAACATAAGGCATATTGGGCCATTAAAGAGCTCAATTATGATTTCAAACTTGCCGGTGAGAAGAGGCTTTTTGACATTAGCTCACTTGATGAATGGAGAACCCACACCTACGAGGATGCCAAACTGTTTAAAGAAAAGGTTAAAAGATGGCATGACAAAAGGATACAAAAGCGTGAGTTTAATGAAGGTGATTATGTATTGTTATACAACTCTCGCTTAAGATTTTTTGCAGGAAAATTTCTCTCTAAATGGGAGGGTCCTTACGTTATCTAGGAGGTCTATCGTTCCGGTGCCATAAAGATCAACAACTTCGAAGGCACAAATCTGAAGGTGGTGAACGGTCAAAGAATCAAACATTATATCTTAGGTAATCCTATAAATGTTGAAACTAATGTTATTGAAACCGTAACCCCGGAGGAATACATAAGGGACACTTTCCAGAACGTTTCAGACTCCGAAAAGGAGTAGGTACGTGGTACGGTAAGTAAACTGACTCCAAAACAGTTCTAATGGCATTTTTTCTCCGTTTTCGAATATTTAAGAAAATAGTAAAATAAGAAGTAGTCCGGGAAGGACACGAGGCTTCCACGAGGGTGGGAGGCGCGCCCTACCCCCATGGGCGCGCCCCCTGCCTCCTGGGCACCTTGTGCGCTCTCCGGACTCCATTTTCTTGCACGATACTTCTTTTGGCCGGTAAAAATTCATTATATAATTTCCCGAAGGTTTTGACCACCGTACCACGCAAATATCCTCTGGTTTTGTTTCGAGCTGTTTTTCTGACGGATCTAGATCGCCATGACGTCTCCAAGTGCCCCCAAGGACAAGTTCTTCGAGAAGGTCATCAACCCCTACCTTGCGGAAGTGCTGCAACACCCTCAAACCATTGAGATGCATGAGGGGGTGCTGCACATCTGCGATGTTGAGGGACCAAGGAGGACCAAAAGCTTGGAGGCAAGGCTCGAGGCAATGGAGCAAAAAGTTTTCAAGTGTCAGGAGATGGTGGAGCGTAGACTCGACTCCAATCACATAATGATCACGGAGTTCACCAACAACGACAAGCTGGACTCCAAGGACATTGGGGAGGCCATCTTCAAGCTTCATGAAAAAATCGACCACCTCCAAGCCCAGATCTATGACCTGCAAAACCAAAACTGTGAGTATGAATATAGATTCAAGAGGATGAGTTTGGCTGCAGATTTAAGTATCCCGGAGACTCGATCTTCCTTCTATGATGGCGAGCCTATGCCTTGGAAGAGGGACGACAAGCCTACATCATCAACAACTCCATCTCCTTCACCAGCAAAAGAGACATAATCACATGGCTATGGGCATTTCCCTTGGCAACTGCCAAGCTTGGGGGAGTTGTGCCGGTATCGTATCACCATCACACTCCTATCTTTACCGTTTTTCTTAGTTCGATCCTTTTGGTAATATCTTGATCTAGTAGAATAAAGTTTTAGTATGATCTAGTTTTAAGTTTTGCTTTATGATCCTTCTATGTAATCGTGTCCGTGATCTATATATATAATAAAGATTAGTGTTGAGTCAAGGGCTTGATTATTTTGCTATGGTCTTGAGGGAATAAAAGAAAAAGAAAGAATAAAAAGAAATAAAGGGATCATATTGATCTTATGGTGAGTAATGACTTCACATATAAAGATTATGATGAATAAAAGTTGTTGAGAGTTGACGAACATAGTTTTGGTCATAATTGCAATTAATAGGAAGTAATAAAGAACACTAAAAAAAAGACACATGCGCGACATTTTGGGCCGAACGAAAGTCTTCTCTGTCATACTTATGACACTTTTATGACAATAATTGTGAAAAAAGATGGTATCATCATAGATGTGGTGGGGTCCTACTTCTATGACAAAAAATCATGACAGAAAATGGGCTTTTCGTCCTGGGCGGGCCGGAGACGCAGCTGCATGACATTCTTTGGGCCGTCCATGATGGAAAAAACCATGGTAGAAGCGAGGGCGAGGAAAATATCGAGGTGTTCCCGGTTACAGTCGGTGGTCAGGGCCGAGCGATGCGCATTTCTATCGTACACGCACCCGCATGGGTGCGAGGCGTTGGGCTCTAACTGAACCCGAGAGATTGCACTGCAGATTACGCGTTACTGACCGAGTGATTGATCGATGGCTGTTAACTGAACCCGATCGAGCGATTTCTTCGCTACTACCGCTAACTGAAGCCAATCGATGCTGCCTCTGGATGAATAGTGAGCGTTGCTGGGGGGTTTGGATGAACAGTTCCCGGTGGGGGTGGATGAACAGGACCCCGTGGCGTTGCCTCTGGATGAACAGGACCCCGATCGTTCGAGCCGGTTGGGGCTGGATTAACAGGACCCCATGGAGGGCAGGATGAACAGGACCACCCCGTGGAGGACAGGATGAACAGTAGACGGTGGAGGGCTGGATGAATAGTAGCCCGTGGAGGGGTGGTTGAACAGGAGCCCGTGTAGAGGGCTGGTTGAACAGTAGCCGGTGGAGTAGTGCGCGGTGGAGGCTGGATGAACAGGAGCCCGTTGATGAACAGTCGCAGGTGGAGGCTGGAGGAGGTATACGGTGGATGAACAGTAGCCCGTGGAGGCGGGAGGGGGTCGACGGTGGAGATGAACAGTATCCCATGGAGTCCCGTTTTGCGGTGCGCCACACCCCTCCCGATGAACAGGACCCCCGTTTCGATCGTAGCGCTCCAACACAAGTCCGTTTCCTCCGTTTTGCGGTACGCCACACCACTCCTGATCAACAGGACCCCCGTTTCGATCGTAGGAGGTCCGTTTCCTCCGTTTTGCGGTACGCAAGACCCCTCCCGATGAACAGGATCCAGTTTCGAACGTGGCCGGTCGAACACAAGGCCGTTTCCTCCATTCTGCGGTACGCCAGGCCTCATTTCCATTGGCTGTTCCATCCAAGCCGGTTGACTCCGTTTCCTCCCGATGAACACGACGCATTCCGTTGCCTCCCCATGAACACGACGACGACGCTGTTTCTCCGTTCTGACCCAGCCATGTACACGAGCCCTGGCTGTACGTACGCGCGAGTAGGCGTTCAAGACCCCACCCGTATGTACGTACGTGGCCGTATTTACTTTCTTGCACCCTGGCCGCTGTACGTACGTGTACATGCTACATGCGCACCTCTACTTCGACACGTGCGCGCTTCTACATCGACCAGTATGTACGCACACGTTCATGACCAGAATGACAATGCTACGTACGCTTCGACCAGGTGGGTCCCGACTGTCAGGTGTCGTGGTTCTGAGTCTGACAGTAGAATAGGGGGAGGGGTAGTAATGTAGAGGCAAGATCTTAGCTATGGAGGAGTTGTACACGCTAATTTTACGAGTTCAGACCCTTCTCGGAGGAAGTAACAGCCCTACGTCTCGGAGCCCGGAGGTGGTCGAATGGATTATACGCGTGTGAGTTACAGGGGGTGCGAACCCTTGTCCCAGAGGAGGGGGTGGCTTATATAGAGTGCGCTAGGACCCCAGCTCCCCTCCGTTACATAGGATTCAATGTACATAAAGAGGTGGCGTTACAGGTAACGCCTGTATTGAAATGCTGTAAATGGTCATTAAATATCTGAGTGAATGCCGGACGTTGTTGCGCAGAGCGGCTTTAGGTCTTCTTATCGTCGAGTGGTTTGATGGTCGAGTGTGACACCCCAAAATTTTAACCTTGTTTTATTAATTAAAATTTTGCCAGGAAACTTAAACTTTAGTTTTCTGGATTTTCTTTTGATTTCAGAACCATTCTCCCCTTTATTTTTATGGAGTTTTTACCTCTAGTGAAAAACTTCCCAATTTCATTGGACTCATTTACCCTCTCAAATAAAACAATTATTTTATCAGTGGGATTATCTATATAATTATTTTTCCCCTGAGCTTTATTTCTCTAAATTGTTTTTTCATAAGTTTTAGGGTTCCATTTGCACTGCAACCCTTTGATAAATTTATTTAAAAACCCCACCAAAATTTGGAGATGTCATGTGATGTTTCTAAACCACTTTGATGCAAAAATATATTTCATTCATTGAATAATTTGAGCTCTACACCAGATTTTCAAATCTGGTCCAGTGGGCAATTTTACACTACAACCTATTTAAATATTTCTTTAAATCTTCCACCAAAATTTTGGGATGTCAATAGGAGTATATTAATTAACTTTTTGCAAAAACCCAGTGATGTCCTTTGAAAAAATTGAGTGTATCAACCTCTTTTCCATTCTGGTCCAACTTGATGATTTGTACAGCAACCACATTTTAAGTTGCTCCGTTATCCATGATTACTTTTCCTACTTGTAGTCCTCCCTGCTAAACCCTTAAGACTAGGAGCATGAAACCATTGGAATATTTTTGGCCCATGAAATGACAGCCTCTAGTTTCTGCCAAAAACTGTTTTTCTCAAATAATTGCACTAACAAGATTCTACATTTGGCAAACTAACCTCACCACCCTCTCATTCATCTAAAGAGACCCCACTCTGGAAGATTTGACCACCCCAAGTACTGCCTAGATGCCACTGGCATTTTGTCAAACACCCTGTGTGCATAGACAGATTTGGCATGGTTGAAAGTTTTGTGTTGTGAACTTCCCCCTTGTCCAAACCAAGTTGTCTAGTAGCCTTCTAACTGTCTCTAACCTAGGCCTGTGGATTTTCATTGGCTCTCTAGAAATTTTGGTCATACGGCATTTCGTCGAACGAGTGCCGTGCACGCGCCGAGCGTGAGCGAGCAGCGCGTTTTGCACGTGCGCGTCGGCCCAAGCCAAAGACGCTCGGATAAGTTTCCCGAGCTCATCCTCGATCCTGTCTCTCGCCGCATCACGCGAAGCCCCAACCGCCCCCTCGCCCCCTGCAGCGTCGCCTCAGCAAGCCTCTTGGTGGCACGCTTGCGGCCGCGTCCGGCCCTGCCATGGGAGGCACTGCCCAAACCACCGCAGCGCGCCAGCTCGCCTCCTTAGACGATGAGAGCGTTAAATCGTTAGCCCTCGAGCCAGCCAGCCCACCGCCACGCCTCAGCAGCACAAGAGGGCGGTCCGCCGATGAGATTATCCACGGCCGCCGCGAACCGACATGGATGTGCTATAAAAGGAGGCCCCGAGCTCCTCCGAGCACGCAGGCAGACTCACACCGTCCTCCTAGTGCCCCCGTTGCCATCAATTGAAGAGGAAAAGGCCGTCTTCACCCTCTCCGGTCAGCTCGGCCGCCGCCTCGTCCCGGTTCACCCCGGCGCCACCAGGGCCTCCCCCACCTTTCCATCACCACCACTCGACTCCTCTTCGTCTTGCGGGGCCGCCCAGACCCCCAGCTGCGGCAGAAAGCCACCGTAGCCCCAAACCCACTTTGCCACCGAAGCCACCGGCCGCCGCGAAGCTCGCCGCCGGCGACTCCCTCCGTCCCCGCCAGAAAGTTGACCATCGATAGGACCGCCTCGACCCCCTGAGCCCGCAGATGGCCTCGGTTTCCCGAACGGTGCCGCCGTTCGCCGGCGAGCATCGCCGGAGCCCGCCTCCGCTCGGGCAGAGGAAGAGGAGGGAGGAGAGACTAGTCAAACCTGACAAGTGGGCCAGGCGGGCCCACTGTCAGTGACCCACGCACGGTCCACGCTGGATAAGTGGAGGCGTAAATCCAAAATATGCCTTCGACGTGGTCAGTAATCGAATCGTTTTTCTTTTTCTGTTTGATTTAAAAAAACAGATTTTGACCAAAACTTTGGCTGTCTATAACTTTTTAAATATAACTCCAAATGAATTGATTCTTTTTCCTACCTCTCTCAAATATTGTCTAGTTTATTTTAAGATTTATTTCAAAAAAAATTCAGACAACTTTTTGGTACTGTTTTTGAAACTATATATTGATTCAAAAATACTTTTAAATCGGATTTTTGGAGAGAGGAGAAAGATTTCAAAAGTTTTGGAGTGCACCTTGCCTCCCCCGCAACTTGAAGGTAAGCATTCTGAACCCTGGCATAATATTTTGCATGCATTGTTTGGCACGATTATGACACCACCTCAATATGTAGAACTCGTTATTTTATGTGGTGATGTGATCATTTGCATGAATGCTTATTGGAAATTTCCTTGCTGTTGGAAATGGACATGCTTGTGATAGTGATCATCCTCGTATGCCTTTCGTGCCTACCGGAAGGAAAAGCGGAAAGTCTCTGTCTTGGGTAGACCGAGCTTGTCCCTAGTTCCTCGTCGAGGCGAGTGTGTCCGCATGGCATGAGGGGTATCTTTGAGTGGTGATTCATGTCATTGGATGAAATATATTCGTTATGCTAATCATGCAGGAATACTTAAACCTCTGAGTCGACCATAGATCGAGTCTTGTTCCGATAACCCCCATACTTGTTTCGTACTACCACTTGTCTCTACAACAAGTAGGGTGCGTTTGATAAGTCGTCAACCCTTTCTAGCACACACCGCATGAGAGGCCATGGTGGAAGATACCGTTGTAGCGGTAGGCGAGCCACCTGGTCCGGGGCATGGGTGTTTCGGTTGAGACCGAGAGGGAGGCCACCCCTTAGGCGTGCGATATAAATTTGATCCCATGCTACGCGAGGTTGTAGCCTCCCCACTTAGAGTTTTGCTTCACAGGCGTCGTGGGTGATTCCAGACACCGGTAAGTTAAGATGGTGTGTGCAAGTTAGGCGTGTTTTCAACTAAAAGGCCGTAGACGGAATTAGTCCCGATGGGCTAAAGGAATCCGTTACTCGTGGGTAAAGAGTCACCCTCTGCAGAGTTTAAACCTATTCGAATAGCCGTGTCCATGGTTAAGGATTACAGTCTTTGATAGGTCAAATGTTGGTCTTAGTGTCGGTCTTCGGAGGAGAAACTGTTAAACCAAACTTGGGGTCTGACTTGTGACTTGTGAGGACCATGATTATTATTTTGTTATGGACTAACCCGTTATATTATTTGAATTATCGAGTATACCTGGGATGGTTCTATCTCCTGGATATTCCCCGTGTTTATTTATAAGCCCTTTATGTGGTGTCATTTGAGACGCCTTGATCGTGGCATGCTTGTTATTTATTTACTTTATAAGCCCTTTATGCGGTGTCGCTGAGACACCCGACTGTGGCATGCTTGTTATTTATTTACTTTATAAGCACTTTATGTGGTGTCGCTGAGACGCCCGACTGTGGCATGCTTGTTATTTATTTAGTTTATAAGCCCTTTATGTGGTGTCGCTCAGACGCCCGACTGAGGCATGCTCGTTATTTACCATCAATTCGAGACGTCGCTTCAGACATTCGAATGGTGCATTTTATTCCTACTCTGTCATTACATATTCTTTGTTACATATTAATAACCGGCGTGCATGCATCAGTGATTTTTTTTATGACTGACGTTGTGATCATAGAATATTTCAGAGCGTATTTATCATTTGTTATATTATACCTGTGTTCATAATGTTTGCGAGTACATTCAAAGTACTCACTGGCTTGTCCCTGGCTATTGTCTTGGCCAGATTTCTTGCGCGGAGAGGAGCGACCGCGATGACACCCCCCGAACCTAAGCAATGGTGATAGCAGCCTCGCGAAGATAGGAGTTAACCTGGTCAGCTGTTCCTGTGGGAAATGGAGTCCCATAAATGCTGATGATCCACAAACCGCTTCCGCCATCAACCACTAGAAACCATTTGTTGTACTCACAGACCAGAATGGTCTTGTACTACATATTTTGTGTTTTTCTTGGAATTTCTGTATCAAGTTGGTGCCTCATCAGCTAACAGTAATCCTGGGGCTGGTGAGCACAAGGGCCATTTTCTGGAAATTAATACCTGGAAAACCGGCCGTGACATCGAGTGACCTGGATAAAGTGAGATCTTCGAGTGGATGGTAGGTCGAGTGGACTTCACTCGACGCCTTTGCTGGATCCCTTCTTCTGATACTTGAACTTCTTTGTTCTTAGGACTAGGACCTTAGGTAGGATGCATAGGTCAGGCCTATTACCCTACCCTAGGTTTGTGTCTACATCATTAGCCCCCGAATGGATCGAGGTTTGAGTGAAAAAGAAGGATGGAGTTGACCTTGCTTTTACTCCTGATTGTCTTGACTATATCTCCGAGTGGAGGTCAGTTATTAAACTTCAGCTTCATTTCAGTCGCCTTGATCGATTCAGAAATTACCGACTGGTTTATACCACTATATCCATCAAATGAAATCTCTGACACGAAATCTTTGGCGTGATCGGTTGCAGAGGATCTCGGATTTCCTGGGATTCAAAATTTAGGTAGAAGCGCGCCAGGAGGAGCGCCCGCGGTAAGTGGAGTAGATAATTAGGACTTTTCAGTTACTGCGCCACCTTTTTTGCCACGTATCCTGTGCGCAACTGTTGGGGGGATTTGACAGGATTGCTCGGGCCCACGCGTCAGCCACTCGGAAGTAGGCCCTTAAAAGTGGCGAGGCCGAAGCGTTTGTACTGCGCATGCCCATTCCCTTCTTCTTCCTCTCGCGACTCTGCCCTGCCCATACCAACCACTCTCGACGCTGTCGCTCCGCCGTCATGGGGAAGGACAAAACGGCAGCGCTGGAGCGTGCGAAGAAAGCGACGGGGGCGGCGAAGAGCAAGAAGGTGAATCGGGGGTCTTCGTCGTGCTCGGGGTTGCCGTCGGGTTGGATCCAGGGAGATTGGATCCGATCCTCGCTCCGAAAGGAGGACTTGGACGATATGGCCGAGCTGGGGCTGATCGTCCATAAGTCTGCGCGCCTACCGAGGGGAGAAACGGAGCCACAGCCGCGACCGGGTGAGTGTGTCCTGCTCGCCACCCACGTCGACCGTGGTTTTTCGCTTCCCCCGCATCCCTCCTTTCGCGGTTTCCTGAATTTCCTTGGGGCCCAACTCCACCATTTCACTCCCAACACTATCACATATCTTGCTGCGTTCGTCTCCATGTGTGAGAATTTCCTGGGGTGCCGACCGCACTGGGGTCTTTTCAAGCACATCTTTACCATCCGATCCCAAACTGTGAAAAAAGCGAACTCAAAAGATGAGAAAACCCATGTCATTCAGATGTGTGGGGGCTTGGGAATTCATAAGAGGAAGAGGAGCTCTTTCCCTCCGATGACTCTTCATGAGTCGGTAAGGAGCTGGCAGTCGACCTGGTTCGCGACCCCAGGCCAGTCGACTGGGCTTCCTCCTTTCTCTTTTGACCGCGTTCAAACTCCATCTTCCTTGAAAGTGACTGCTGCGGAGAAGGCGGAGACAGGCATGCTAGTTGAGAGAGTGGTACAACTGATCAACCAAGGTGTCACTGGTATGGATCTGCTCGAGGTGTTTCTCAGTCGGCGGATCCAGCCCCTCCAAGCTCGTGACCATTCCATGTGGATGTACTCCGGGGCCGGCGACACTGCTCGGGTTCATCCGGAGGAGGTGGAGGCCAAAACTATAGCCGAGTGGTTGATGGGTATCACCGGGAACAAGGACAACCCCAGGGGCGCTAGGAGAGTCGACCCTTTCAGCAGCAGCAACCCACCAGAGAAGGTCTGGTCATCATGATCGAATTTTTGCACGTATTTTCCGGCTAACTGTTGTTTCGACTGACTTAGGATTGGTTTCTGGTTTTGCAGATCTACACGAAGATGTATTCAATGCCCAATGGCAAACAAGCTCTGGAGCAAGACCAACAGGGCGAGAACAATGGTGAGGAGAGCGGCGAGTGGGAGGCCCCAGCTGATGATGATGAAGATGAGAGCGACGAGTCGGACGACGACGAGGTAGCCAACTCACCGCCCCACTCCAAACGTCGATCTAAACAGCGACATGATCCCGCGAACAGGCACGACAAGGCTGTGGTGTCGAGTGCTCCATCTCACAAGCGCACTCGGTCCCCGAGTCCAGATTTGACTGAGAAGGTCACCAAGCAGCCCAAAGCTAATCCTTTGAAGGCTCAGAAGACCTTGCCTAGGATCAAAATGGATGTCCCTGTTGCTTCTAGGTAAACGCTCTTCTCATATCTTTTGTTGCGATCAATTTTTCTGTTCCGACCGGCCTTTTTGTTCTGACCGAGTGGACGATGAATTTGTGTAGCCTGACCTCAGCTGCGACCGACATGGATATCGACAAGACTCCAGCTGACACGGAAGCTGACGACGCCGTCACCTCCAAAGCCAGTAAGCCAGGTCGATTTGAATTCGTCTGGTCGACTGAATGATTTGTCAGTTATCTTTATGGCTTTCTCTGTTCTTTGCAGATCCATGAGATGTTGTTGTGCTTCCGGATGACGACGAAGAGGTGCCGCTGAGAGGGAGGAGGAAGAAGGACAGGGAGCTGGGCGGGAAGGTGCCCGAGGTCCAGGTTCCTCAGTCGACTGTGACGCCTGGAACGGTGGTCGAGCGCACGATAGATCCGGCTCGAACCAACATCACCTTCGCTGTCCCGCTGTCGACTGACTACCTCTCGGGATCGGCTGCTCAGACTTCTGTTGCGCCGATACAACTCTCTGCTTCAGATCTGACAGTTGCTTCGATTGCTCTGCCTCCATCACTTTTCACTGCATATCAAACTCCAGATGATCTGCCAGCTGCTGCCAAGGAAGCTCTTCTTCAGTTGAATCTTGTGATGGGACATATGAAAATGGTGCATGAGGCTAGTCAGGTAGCCTTCAACGCCGGCGCTGCTCTGCAAGCCAATGTCAAGGTTAGTTGTCTTTTCGATCGACCATATTTCTTGTCTGACCACCCACTGGGGTGTGGCTGTTTTGACGATGTATGTCTCTTTGTGTCGATTCGAATCGAGCTGGGCAGACCATGCCGAGTGGAATCGAAACCAGTGGGGGCACGCTGAGTGCACCCACTGGGTGTAGTCCCCTAGACCATAGGTGACTGTGGGCAGTCGACTGTGGTCTAAGAATGGGAATCTTTCCCTTTTTTTTTACCACTCGAGCGGGGCAGACCACGCCGAGTGGAATCGAAACCAGTGGGGGCACGCTGAGTGCACCCACTGGGTGTAGTCCCCGAGACCATGGGTGACTGCGGGCAGTCGACTGTGGTCTAAGAATCTTCTTTTTTCTTTATTTTTTGCAAAATCAGTGGGGGCACGCTAAGTGCACCCACCGGGTGTAGTCCCCGAGACTGCCATTGGATGTTTGATTCAGTGGTAGTTTTAGAGTAGCTAGCATTGTGGTGTCTTTTTGTCTCTGTCGACTGATATGGCTTGTGACTGTAGAAATCTTGTGATCTTGGGGCTCAGCTCTGCAATGAACAAGCAGCAAATCAGTCTCAACCTTGATCTGGAGTTGGCCAAGAAGAATCTCCAGAGCGCTCGTGATGAAGTAGCTGCCATGGGAGGTAATCAATTGCCGACTGTTTATCCCACTGCTGGCGCTTTTTCTTTCCATTTTTTGAACCGAGTGACTCCACTCGAGCAGATGTATGTAGTGAAAACCGCCAACTCCAAGCCCGTCTGAAGAATGTTATTTCTTTAGAGAAAATGAAGCAGGCGTTGGAGCAGAAGGACCTGGACCTAGCTGCAGCTCAGAAGGAGGCGCGCGAGAAGACAACGCTTGCTGAGAAGAAGCTTGCTTCAGTTGGCAAGTTAGAAGAGGAAAATTCCAAACTGAAGACTGTTGTTTCTGACGCCAACCAAGAGGTCGAGAGACTGAAGAAGGACAAGGAGAAATTACCGACGAACTTGGAAGTCTCAAGATCAAGAACGGCGAACTAGAGTCTTATCTGAGCCAACTTGATGCGAAGCTGGTCTTGAAACTTGAAGGTACCAATTAATCTGCCTTTTTTTTTCTGTCGACTGACAATTCTAATTATGCCGTCGACTCATAATTCACTCAACTGTGCAGAATTTTGCCAAGACTTTGAAGCGGAAACCGGGCAGGTCGAGACGGGTCTTGACCCCATTAACTGTCCAGTCAAGGATGATGTTGCAATGAACGTGATGCGGTTGGAGTCTCGCATGGATGGCGCAATTGCCTATCTGGCCCGTCTGAAAGCTGCAATGACCCAGGTTGTTGCAGAACTTTGGCCTCAGGCGGAACTGTCTCAAGATCTCGAGTCCCTGATGGCTCGACTGAATCAAATCCCTGAGCGTGTGCAAGAATGGAAGAAGTCCTCTGCTCGCTGTGGTGCCGACGTCGGTCTGTCTCTGGTCCGAGTGCACTACAACGATGCCAAAGAAGACAAGCTGGCGGAGCTCAAAGTTGCAAAAACAAAGAAGCATACTTTCTAGTCTTTCATGGACACCTTCCTTGCTGCTGCCACTCGCATTGCAGACAGCATTGACCTTGACAATTTCGGCGACCCAGCCAGTCCTTCTCCCGACGCGTGATCGAAAAAAGATTAAGCTTCACTTTTATTTGCCTCGGGATGCCGAGTGATTGTGTAACCGTTAAACTTCTTCGGGCTTGATGCTCGAATACTTTTGAACTGTCGTCCGAAACCTTAGGATTTTATTCGAACTTGGTTTATTTCTGAATATGCTTGCGTTTGCCTTCGAGCGGAATTTGTTCTTCACTCGAAATAATCTTGGTGTTTTAGATGCGGCTATGATGTAGTGATTTCAATCGACCCGCACTTCATCATCCTTGCAGATAAGGGTGGAGCGGACATTGTACTTGTGGAGTAGCTCCGAAGGAGAAGGTGGCAGTCGACCTGCACCTCGTCGTCGTTGCAGATAGGGATGGAGCGAACGTTGTACTTGTGGCGTAGCTCCGAAGGAGAAGGTTACAGTCGACCTGCACCTCATCGTCCTTGCAGATAGGGATGGAGTGGACGTTGTACTTGTGGCGTAGCTCCGAAGGAGAAGGTTGCAGTCGACCTGCACCTCGTTGTCCTTGCAGATAGGGATGGAGCGAACGTTGTACTTGTATACTTAGGCGAGTACTTGACTGCTGCTAAGCCCCCGAGAGGGAGGGTTGCTCTCCACTCGGTAGGATATTTCATACTTAGGCGAGTACTTGACTGCAGCTAAGCCCCCGAGTGGGAGGATTGCTCTCCACTCGGTAGGATTTTTCATACTTGGGCGAGTACTTGACTGCAGCTAAGCCCCCGAGTGGGAGGGTTGCTCTCCACTCGGTAGGATTTTTCATACTTAGGCGAGTACTTGGACTGCAGCTAAGCCCCCGAGTGGGAGGGTTGCTCTCCACTCGGTAGGATTTTTCAAACTCGGGCGAGTACTTGGACTGGAGCTAAGCCCCAGTGGGAGGTTGCTCTCCACTCGGCAGGATTTTTCAAACTTAGGCGTAGTACTTGGACTGCAGCTAAGCCCCGAGTGGGAGGGTTGCTCTCCACTCGGTAGGATTTTTTCAAACTTAGGCAGTACTTGACTGCAGCTAAGCCCCGAGTGGGAGGTTGCTCTCCACTCGGTAGGATTTTTCAAACTTAGGCGAGTACTTGGTGCAGCTAAGCCCCAGTGGGAGGTGGCTCTCCACTCGGTAGGATTTTTCATACTTAGGCGAGTACTTGATCTGCAGCAAAGCCCCAGTGGGAGGTTGCTCTCCACTCGGTAGGATTTTTCAAACTTAGGCGAGTACTTGACTGCAGCTAAGCCCCAGTGGGAGGGTTCTTTGTCGGTGTCAAACCGGCGGATCTCGGTAGGGGGTCCCGAATGTGCGTCTAGGCGGATGGTAACAGGAGACAAGGGACACGATGTTTTACCCAGGTTGGGCCCTCTCGATGGAGGTAAAACCCTACTCCTGCTTGATTAATATTGATGATATGGGTAGTACAAGAGTAGATCTACCATGAGATCGAGAGGCTAAACCCTAGAAGCTAGCCTATGGTATGATTGTTGTTCGTCCTCTTGACTAAAACCCTTCGGTTTATATAGACACGAATAGGGTTAGGATTACCTGAGTCGGTTACAATGGTAGGAGATCTACATATCCCAGTCGCCAAGCTTGCCTTCCACGCCAAGGAAAGTCCTATCCGGACACGGGACGAAGTCTGCAATCTTGTATCTTCATAGTCTAGGAGTCCGGTGAAAGATAATAGTTCGGCTATCCGGACACCCCCTAATCCAGGACTCCCTCTGTAGCCCCTGAACCAGGCTTCAATGACGACGAGTGCGGAAGGCATATTGTCTTCGGCATTGCAAGGCGGGTTCCTCCTCCGAATACTTCATAGAAGGTTTTGAACACAAGGATAGTGTCCGGCTCTGCAAAACAAGTTCCACATACCACCGTAGAGAGAATAATTTTCCGCACAGATCTGCTGACGTATTCCGCGGCGTGACATCACACCACGGCTAAGCCTTTATTCGAATCGTTTTTTACTGTCCCACCTCAGCACGTTTAGCGAGGCGGTTTCCTTGGCACGTCTTATCAAAGCGTAGATCGTGCCCCCTTATTCCGGGATTCTCATCAATACGGACGTGGGTAACCCATCCGTGCCATTGATTACGGCGCTTGGGAGATAAGCGAGTTTTACCAGGCTGGCGGGGGACGCATAGCTTTGTCCGTCCATATAAGGGGATAAGGATCCACCTTTTCACGTACGCCTTCTTCCTCCTTTGCTCATCCATTTCCGCGCACTCTGAGCTCCAGCGCCCAAGTCCGCACATCCTTCCTCAACCATCTCCAGCCATGTCCGGAGTGGGAGGCAGGTGGATGGTCTCCTCCGTCACGGAGGGCCAAGTAAAAAAGCTGCGGAAGGCCGGATACTTGTCCGGCGACGTCGCACATCGGCTGCCCGACGAAGGGCAGCTCATCCCCACCCCCAGGCCCCATGAGAGGGTGGTGTTCCTCCCCTACTTCCTCCGCGGACTAGGGTTTCCACTTCACCCATTTGTCCGGGGGCTCATGTTCTACTACGGCCTAGATTTCCATGATCTGGCCCCGAATTTCATCCTCAACATCTCGGCGTTTATCGTCGTGTGCGAGGCCTTCCTCTGCACCCAGCCCCACTTAGGCTTATGGCTGAAGACCTTCAATGTCAAGCCGAAGGTAGTGGGCGGCCGCCAAGCGGAGTGCGGAGGCGCCATGGTTGGCAAGATGGCCAAAGTCTTATGGCTCAAGGGCTCCTTTGTGGAGACCATAAAGGGGTGGCAATCGGGGTGGTTCTACATCACCGAGCCGCGCGACTCTCAATGGGCGGCGGCCCCCGAATTCTGAGCTGGCTTCCCCACACGGCTCACATCATGGAAAGAGACGGGACAGACGTGGGGGGATTCAGATGAGCTGTCCGGACTCCAAACCTGCGGCCGAAACCTGGTGGACAAGAATCTCAGGGTTGTCAACATAATCCAGGTGATGCTCATCCGCCGGATTCTCCCATGCCAACAACGGGCCTTCAAATTGTGGGAGTTTGATCTGACACAGCACCCAACTCTGAAAAGGCTCTTCGACACTATGTACGAAGATGCCTGGAAGGTGCTGTTCAAGGGCGCCGAGGTTCTACATCCGCCATCAAGATCGCGGATTCAGCTCGCATGTCAAGCCAGCGAGGTAAGTTATTTTACCCTTTATGGGACTCTTTTTTATAGTTTGACTCTATGCGGATCTAAAACTCCCTAACCTTTGACAGGACTGGCTGAAGACGTCCGGACAGATTAACTGTCCGGCCCCTTTGCCAGAAGACCCAGCGGACGCCCGATTGACGGGGCTGCTGGCTCCGGCACCTCACGTGGTGCCAGAGAAGAAGGCCAAGAAGGAGGCCACGGGAACTCGAAGGAGCTCCCGGCGCCAGGTGCTGTCGGACTCATCGCCCGACAACCCTGAGGCGGAATCCTCCTCTAGGAAGAGGAAGAGGAAAAAGAAGCCTCTCCCCCAGCGGGGGGAGAGTAGAAAAGGAAGGCCGCCCCAACTGGGGAGGCCGGAGGGTCCAAGAAGGGAAGGACCCTTCCTCCGGACTTCTCCGCCAACGCCGACGACGAGGAGGAGGAGTGGCCAACAAGGACCAAGCCCCTGGCGAGATCGTAAGTGTCCGGATACCCATGGCTTTTTTTTCATTACATAGTGTTCTCTAATGCCGAACAATCATGCAGCCCGCCCAAGGACGGCTCGCCGCTTGTCGGCGGGTCCCTGGTCGCCGGAAGTGGATAGTACTTCACTTCCGGCCGCCTCACCTCACGCTCTTGACGACGCCGAGGTGGGGCCCCAAGGGGGCCTGATCAAGAGGAGGTGGCGCAGAGGCGCCGCAAGGCAGCCTCCCGTCTGCAGAGTGCGGGGAGCGAGACCCCGGGGCTCTAAGCCCGACCCTTGTGCGGACTCCATACAGAACCTTGAGAGTTCGAAGTCCGCAAGCGGCCCCTTCAGTAGGAAGGGTAAGACGCCGTGTCCTCCGCCCAACCGAGGCACCGGATAGCATCGAGGCGCTAACAGCGCCTCCATCGAGGAGGAGCACCGCACTGTTATGAGTGTGGTGATCCAGAAAGTTCAGTCCGCCAAGAGCGGGCTGACTGAAGCCTGCAACGGCCTTCTAACAGGCTTTGAGGTAAGTTTTCAATATATGTAAGAAGATTACCGCATAGACAGTAGCCCCTGATGCTTAGTTCGGTGTTCGGAAAGAAAAGCCGGACTGAGGATCTAAAAAGATATACGCAGGAGTCTAACATAATTATGTCAATATGGGAATGCAGGCTGCCCTGCTGACCTCTGCCGCACTGACTGCAGAGGTCAATGCATTGAAGGAGAGCCTCGAGCGGTCCGAGAACGAGCTCAGCCAAGCCAAGAAGCAGCTCGAGGACAAGGAAGGTAAGTAATACCTTATGGAATTTAAAAAATGTGGTTGCAAAAGATAACAGGAGTAACATGGGAACTACAGGGCCACGAGCGAGGTGGCGACCACGAAGGAAGCGGTGTCCATGGCCGCTCATGGCGCTGAGCGCACCGAGCGAGAGAAGGGGAGGCACAGCTGGCGGAGGTACAGCAAGAGCTCCGGGCTCGTGGAAAAACACGAGGGTTTGGAGCGTGACTCAAGACCCGAGAGTTCGAGCTTGCCTCGGCTCTTGAGAGTGCCAAAGCTGCTAAGGCCGAGGCCCAAAAGCCCTCCAGAGATTGAGGCAATAAAGAAGATCATGGCGGGTAAGGCATTCTTTATGCAGAGCAAGAATGTAAAAGTCAATTATCTAGTACTTACCTGAACCGGAGCTCTCCAGAGGCGTTCGCAGATCTGCCATGGAGTGTCTCCGATGCCGCCGCTTTCTACCGAGCCGAAGAAGGAGCTCGACAGAAAAGGTGTTTTGGTCTCGAGATCTTCGAGGCCGAACACCAGTGCCCTTGAGCGACCAAGCTCAAGCAATTGGTCGAGCTCCACAAGGTCGCCGAACAGGCCATGAAGGGCCTTATAGCTCGGCTGTGGCCAAATGAGGCCATGCACAGGAGCTACCGGGCTAGTGCGGCAGCTGGTGGATGCCTGTCCATGGATCAAAGTCATCAAGCGCCGACCTGTATTGAAGGTGCCCAGGGCCTTGCCCGTGCTAAAGTGCACGGGGCAAGCTGGACGCGGAGAAGCTGGTGACGGACAGCCGCCGCCGGGCAAAGAACATCGCAAGCCCGAGAAGTATTATGAGGGCGCCTGAAGGGTGCCCGCCTTATAGCGGTGAATGCTCCAAAGATGTAATATTTGAGTAGACTCGCATTTGTTATCCTGTCGCTGAAAACTTTTTCATATGCGCTAAGCAACACTTTTGAATTTAAAATATTACCTTCTATGCGGCTGTTTATCAAATTTGAGAGATGGCGAGTCGTTGGCTTCAGCCCCATGCCATGAGTTTGGGGTGTTGGGATAAACTTGAGCGCTATTGTTCCCATTCTTGGGTCCTTCGAGGAGGCGCTCAACGCAACGTAAGCAGGCAACCGGCTATAATGCTTGAACACTCTCACTTAGCCATAGAATTCTATAATTTTAAATTTCGTGAAGCCCCTAGTATTCGAAGACCGAGTTCGAGGCGCTATCCACGCCTTTGGCCGGACAATGCCGGTTCCTCGCTCTAAGCGGCATAAGTCTTTAGGGACTCAAGAAACCTCTCGAACAGCGACCGCTCTCGCCTTATCATGACGGTCAATTTTAGCTTTCTCCACTGAGGTGTTCAACCCAGCTCAACCGGGGCACAATCGTAGTGGTTCTCCCAGCGCTACCTTAGCCAATATAACGGAACATAAGGTACCAAAACATGGGAGCCGGGCAAACCCAACTATTGACCCAAGACATGATTCGGAGCCGATGCATATAATGCTATAAGTTCGGGGTGCCGCACTTGTGAAAGTGTTCGGACTTGTCACACCATGTTGTTGGGGTACATAAGCCCCGGTGTATTGGCCGTACTAAATTGTGCGGTTGCGCAATGTCATAAATGAACATATATAATGGGAAAGAATGCAATAATAGGCAAGAGCTATATATTGGTTATTCAAAAGAAACTGCAAATAAAAGCGAACGATACAAATTGTGCGATAAGCAAGGTACGGACTTTTAATATGTCCCCTTCCAGGTAAGTTTATGTGTGGCGTAAAATAGGTATACTGCTCGTAATAGAGATCACCTGGACACTCGATGCAGTTTTCTGCTTCCCTGGCTATTGCATCTTGTATTCGGCGCGAATGCCGGACAGGGCTTCTGGAGAACAGAGTCCTGAAAGTAAGAGGAAGAAAAAGAAAAAAAAGGAATGACACAAACGGGAGCCCCTAGTGCGGTCTAGCCACATTCTGTGCGTGCCGTGGTCGTGGCCCGTCCCCTATGCCCATGGTGCTTCAGAGCGCAATTACGTGCGTGTAGTACTGGCTTCATGAGTTCGCGAGGGCTGGGGTTGGGGCTGCATTACTACGCTTGTTCGGAACGTGCCAGGCGGTCTTGCTGTAGGTTACTCCGGGCGTGCTTGACAGTGTCCGATTGTTTATTGGCCGGATCGAGAATTGCCTTAAGAGGCTGTTCGCACTTCGCCGCAAGGGCGCCGTATGCTCCTCCGCTCGGAGGAGCGCTGATGTTTCCATTGACCGTGATTACGCCTCAAGGGCTGGCATCTTGAGTTTGAGGTACGCGTAGTGCGGCACCGCATTGAATTTTGCGAATGCGGTTCGTCCGAGCAGTGCGTGATAGCCGCTGCGGAACGGGACTATGTCGAAGATTAACTCCTCACTCCGGAAGTTATCCGGGGATCCGAAGACCACTTCAAGTGTAACTGAGCCTGTACAATTGGCCTCTACACCTGGTATGACGCCTTTAAAGGTCGTCTTTGTGGGTTTAATCCTTGAGGGGTCTATGCCCATTTTGTGCACTGTATCCTGATAAAGCAGGTTCAGACTGCTACCGCCGTCCATCAGGACTCTGGTGAGGTGAAATCCGTAAATAATTGGGTCAAGACCAATGTGGCGAAACCGCCGTGACGGATGCTAGTGGGGTGGTCCCTTCGATCGAAGGTGATCGGGCAGGAAGACCATGGGTTGAACTTCGGGGCGACTGGCTCCATCGCGTATACGTCCCTTAGTGCGCGCTTCCACTCCCTTTTGGGTATGTGGGTTGCGTATATCATGTTCACCATCCGCACTTGTGTGGGGAAGCCCTTCTGTCCTCTATTGTTCGGTGGCCGGGGCTCTTCCTCGTCATCGCTATGCAGCCCCTTGTCGTTGTTTTCGGCGCTTAGCTTGCCTGCTTGCTTGAACACCCAATAATCCCTGTTGGTGTGGTTGGCTGGTTTTTCGGGGGTGCCATGTATCTCGCACAAGCGATCGAGTATTCGGTCCAAGTTGGACGGGCCCTGGGTATTTCTTTTGAATGGCTTCTTCCGCCGACTGGGTTTAGAGCCTCTGAATCCGGCATTTACTGTCGTATCTTCAGCATTATCACCGTTAATGCGGCGTTTATGCTTGTTGCGACGCGACCTGCCATTGCTGTCCTTGGTATCCGAACTACCAGGGTGTTTGGCCAAGTTGTTGCTTCGAGCTAGCCAGCTGTCCTCTCCCGTGCAAAAGCGGGCCATGAGTGTGGTGAGGGCTGCCATGGATTTTGGTTTTTCCTGCCCTAGGTGCCGGGCTAGCCACTCGTCGCGGATGTTGTGTTTGAAGGCTGCTAGCGCCTCTGCATCCGGACAATCGACGATCTGATTTTTCTTTGTTAGGAACCGCGTCCAGAATTGTCTGGCCGATTCTTCTGGCTGCTGAATTATATGCCTAAGGTCATCGGCGTCTAGTGGTCGCACATATGTGCCTTGGAAGTTATCAAGGAATGCGGCTTCCAGGTCCTCCCAACAACCGATTGACTCTGCTGGCAAGCTGTTGAGCCAATGCCGAGCTGGTCCTTTAAGCTTGAGTGGGAGGTATTTGATGGCATGTAGATCATCACCGGGGGCCATGTGGATATGGAGGAGATAGTCCTCGATCCAGACCGCAGGATCTGTGGTACCATCGTATGATTCGATGTTTACGGGTTTGAAGCCCTCGTGGATTTGATGATCCATTACTTCATCATGAAGCATAGTGGGTGTGCGGCGCCTCTGTATTGGGCTATATCACGACGTAGCTCATATGAGCTTTGTCTACTGTGTTCGGCCCGACCGGGTTTGCTGTATACGGCGTGACGGCAATCATCCCGAGTCGTTGGGCGCCCACGCAATTTGTAGATTGATCTTGTATGCTTTGCCTTATCCTCCAATATATCTTTTGGAGGGGCGTTCGAGTTCATACTCTTCGGCTGCAAGGACTTCAGTCCATCTATCAGCTAGCAGGTCTTGGTCAGCTCTAAGCTGTTGCTGCTTTCTTGAGGCTGCTTGCCGTGGCTATGAGCCTGCGTTTAAAACGCTCTTGTTCGACGGGTACTCAGCACGAAGAATTCGCCGTCGTCAAGCTTGCCTCGTCTTCGTGAGGGGGCGCGTAATTATCGTCCTCTACCTCTCTTTACGCCGCACTATCGTGCGGACTTGCTTCTCCTCCTCCGCGCTGAGTCCTGCTGGAGGGGGTCATCTTCGCACTGTCCCGGTATTATTGTCTCCGTGCGTAATCACCGCTTTTACCGTGGCGGGATTTAGAGCGGCGCCCCGACGCCGGCGCTTGGGTTGTTTCTTGGAGGGTCATCCTCCGCGTTCCATCGCCATTCCCATCTTTTGGGATGTCCACCATGTATATGTCATATGACGAGGTGGCCTTCCGGTGCCCGTGGCGCCGGCTCTTGATCGCCTCCGCACCGTCGTCCATACCGTCGATGTCTTGAGTCAAAGTCAAGCATGTCGGTTAAATCATCGGCAGTGGCTACAAAGTGGGTGGTGGGTGGGCGTTGAATTTCTTCGTCGTCGAATCCCAACCTTCCGACCATAGTTCGCCAGGCTCCTGGAAAGAGAGAGACTTTAATGAGTTCAGGATATCGCCAAAGGGCGAGTCTTTGAAGATGTCCATGGCGGTGAACTCCATAATCGGCGCCCGGTCGGATTCGACCGGTAGAGGCGCTGGAGGTTGAGTCCGAAAGGAGTCCGCACCGGGAGTCACGAGCTTTGCAAAGGACATGGATGGTGTTCGCTCAATCGCCGTAGAGATTTCAGCCCCGAGGCGGTGTCCAACCTACCGCCCTCGATCGTGAAACCGCCCGGATTAAGGGTTGGAGCGGCATCAGTGCGGCCTCTGTGGCACTTGTTCGCGGCAGAGCTAGATCGTACCCATCGAGACAGTTCGGCATGCTCGGCTGTGGCTCGAATCCGTCGAAGATCAAGTCTCCGCGGACATCGGCCGTATAGTTCAAGCTTCCAAATCTGACCTGGTGGCCAGGGGCGTAGCTTTCGATCTGCTCCAGATGGCCTAGCGAATTGGCCCGCAGTGCAAAGCCGCCGAATACGAAGATCTGTCTGGGGAGAAAAGTCTCACCCTGGACTACGTCGTTGCTGATGATTGAAGGAGCCATCGGGCCTATAGGTGACGACACAGAGGAACTCTCAATGAAAGCATCAATGTCGGTGTCAAAACCGGCGGATCTCGGGTAGGGGGTCCCGAACTGTGCGTCTTGGCGGATGGTAACAGGAGACAAGGGACACGATGTTTTTACCCAGGTTCGGGCCCTCTCGATGGAGGAAAAACACTACTCCTGCTTGATTAATATTGATGATATGGGTAGTAAGAGTAGATCTACCACGAGATCAGAGACGCTAAACCCTAGAAGCTAGCCTATGGTATGATTGTTGCTCGTCCTACGGACTAAAACCCTTCGGTTTATATAGACACCGAATAGGGTTAGGGTTACACAGAGTCAGTTACAATGGTAGGAGATCTACATATCCGTATCGCCAAGCTTGCCTTCCACGCCAAGGGAAGTCCTATCCAGACACGGGACGAAGTCTTCAATCTTGTTTCTTCATAGTCTAGGAGTCCGGCGAAAGATGATAGTTCGGCTATCCGGACACCCCCTAATCCAGGACTCCCTCAGTTGCTCTCCACTCGGTAGGATTTTTCATACTTAGGCGAGTACTTGACTGCAGCTAAGCCCCCGAGTGGGAGGGTTGCTCTCCACTCGGTAGAATTTTTCATACTTAGGCGAGTACTTGGACTGCAGCTAAGCCCCCGAGTGGGAGGGTTGCTCTCCACTCGGTAGGATTTTTCAAACTTAGGCGAGTACTTGGACTGCAGCTAATCCCCCGAGTGGGAGGGTTTCTCTCCACTCGGTAGGATTTTTCAAACTTAGGCGAGTACTTGGACTGCAGCTAAGCCCCCGAGCGGGAGGGTTGCTGTCCACTCGGTAGGATTTTTCAAACTTAGGCGAGTACTTGACTGCAGCTAAGCCCCGAGTGGGAGGGTTGCTCTCCACTCGGTAGGATTTTTCAAACTTAGGCGAGTACTTGATCTGCAGCTAAGCCCCGAGTGGGAGGTTGCTCTCCACCCGTAGGATTTTTCAAACTTAGGTAGTACTTGACTGCAGCTAAGCCCCAGTGGGAGGTTGCTCTCCACTTGGTATGAGTTTTCAAACTTAGGCGAGTACTTGATTGCAGCTAAGCCCCCGAGTGGGAGGGTTGCTCTCCACTCGGTAGGATTTTTCAAACTTAGGCGAGTACTTGAATGCAGCTAAGCCCCCGAGTGGGAGGGTTGCTCTCCACTCGGTAGGATTTTTCAAACTTAGGCAATCTCTTGACTGCAGCTAAGCCCCGAGTGGGAGGGTTGCTCTCCACTCGGTAGGATTTTTGAACTTCGGCGAAACAGATTCGCGGCTAAGCCTCCGAGTGAGAGGCTTGCTCACCACTCGGTAGGATTTTTCAGACTTGGGCGAAACGGATTCGCAGCGAAGTCACCCACTGGGGGATTTCAAACGGAAACAAAAGCGACAACAATCGCTTAGGAAGATTATAAAGCTCTTGTCTTTGATAAATCAACTACAAAGGTGCTTCTTATTACATTCATCCGAGTGATTACTTAAATATAAAATGGGCGGAGCAGCTCCGCATTCCAAGCTCGTGGCTCGTCTTTCTGATGTGCGACATTGTAAAGATGGTATGCTCCATTGTGGAGAACTATTGTGATAATGAAGGGACCTTCCCAAGCAGGGGCAAGCTTGTGTGGCTTCTGTTGATCCACTCGAAGAACCAAGTCTCCCTCTTGAAAAGCTCGACCCTTCACATTTTTGGCATGGAATCGACGCAAATCTTGCTGATAGATGGTCGACCGGATCAATGCTATCTCCCTTTCCTCTTCTAAGAGATCGACTGAATCCTGCCGGGCCTGTTCCGCTTCTTCTTCAGAGAAGCGTTCGACTCAAGGTGCGTTGTGGAGCAGGTCACTTGGCAGAACAGCTTCGGCTCCATAGACCAAAAAGAAAGGGTTCGTCCGGTCGATCGATTGGGAGTTGTCCTCAAACCCCAAAGAACTGATGGAAGCTCATCGACCCAGGCGCCTGCTGCATGTTTGAGATCACGCATCTGTCGGGGTTTCAATCCTTTGAGGATTAGACCATTCGCCCTTTCTTCTTGACAATTCGACTGTGGGTGAGCGACTGAAGCATAGTCGACTCGTGTGCCTTGAGAAGCGCAGAACGCTCTAAACTCGTCAGAATCAAAGTTCGATCCATTGTCAGTGATGATGCTGTGTGCAACTCCATATCTGAATGTCAATTCTCTGATGAAGCTGATAGCAGTGCTGGCATCAAGATTCTTGATAGGTTTGGCTTCGATCCATTTGTTAAACTTGTCGACTGCTACAAGCACATGAGTAAATACACTCCTACCAGTCCTCAGCGGCCCGACCATGTCCAATCCCCAAACAGCAAAGGGCCAGACGAGGGGAATGGTCTTCAGGGCTGATGCAGGCTTATGAGACATATCAGAGTAGAACTGACAACCTTCACATCTATCGACTATATCTTTCACCATTTCATTTGCTCGGGGCCAATAAAATCCGGCTCGGTATGCTTTAGCCACAATGGCCCGAGAGGACGCATGGTGATCACAGGTCCCCGAGTGGATGTCGTTGAGGATCATTCGACCTTCTTCTGCTGTTATGCATTTCTGACTGACCCCAGTCACACTTTCTCTGAACAATTGTCCCTTTATCACCGTAAAGGCTTTGGATCGACGGACGATCTGTTGAGCCTCTTCTTCATCCTCTGGGAGTTCCTTTCTAAGGATGTACGCGATGTAAGGTACTGTCTAGTCGGGAGTGATGACCAGAACTTCCATGATTAGGTCGACCATGGCTGGAACCTCGACTTCAGTCGGATCTGTGGCGCTCTTAGGTTGCGGGGGCTCTTCTGTAAAAGGATCTTCTTGAACTGATGGTGTGTGAATGTGTTCCAGAAACACATTGCTGGGAATGGCTTCTCTCTTGGAACCTATCTTCGCCAAATCATCGGCTGCTTGATTTTTCAATCGGGGTATATGATGGAGCTCTAACCCCTCAAACTTCTTTTCCAGCTTTCTCATTGCGTTGCAGTAGCCAGTCATGGCCGGACTTCTGACGTCCCAATCTTTCATCACTTGATTGACCACCAAATCTGAGTCGCCATAGACCATGAGGCGACGGACGCCGAGTGAAATGGCCATGCGCAACCCATATAAGAGCGCTTCATATTCAGCTTCGTTATTGGAGGAATCAAAGTGAATCTGGAGTACATATCTGAAAGTTCAACTATCCCTAGATGGTTTTGGTAATTCATAACTATATATAGCTCATTGAGCTAATAGTATTCCAAGACAAATATTTCAAGAAAGCTCAATGAATGGCATGGCATGGATGATGAAAGTGGATCCCTCAAAATATCAAGGATAAAAGGATTTTCTCAAGCTCAAAATCTCAAGACTCTGCATTTTACATTTTAGTGATCCAAGATCACATTGAGTCTATAGGAAAAGCCAATACTATCAAGGAGGGATGAGGTGTTGCTTAATGAGTTTCCTGCTCCATGATGCTTAGTGATATGCTCCAAAAACCCTCAACTACTTTCTCACATCCACGTATGACCTAAACCTAAAGTCAAACTCGGCCCCACCGATTCTTTCTATCCGGCGCCACCGAGTTCAGATGTCATAGCCACTGCCACAAACCCTAGGCAATTCGGTCTCACCGAGATGGGATTGTAATCTCTCTGTTTCCCTTCGTAACGTTTCGGTCTAACCGAAGTCAGCGATCGGTCCCACCAAGATTGCAATGTAAACTCTCTTTTTCCTTTTCGTAACATTTCGGTCTCACCGAAAAGAGCGAATCGGTCCCACCGAGTTTACCTGACCAACTCTCTGGTTAGCTAATTACCAAAATAGGTCTCACCGAGTTTGTGTAATCGGTCTCATCGAGATTATGTTATGCCCAAACCCTAACCATATCGGTCCTACCGAGTTGCATGTCGGTCCCACCGAAATCACTAACGGTCACTAGGTTTACTGAATCGGTCAGACCGAGTTTATTGATTCGGTCCCACCGAGATTGGTAAATTGTGTGTAACGGTTAGATTTTGTGTGGAGGCTATATATACCCCTCCACCTCCTCTTCATTCGTGGAGAGAGCCATCAGAGCAAACCTACACTTCCAACTTACCAGTTCTGAGAGAGAACCACCTGCTCATGTGTTGAGGCCAAGATATTCCATTCCTACCATATGAATCTTGATCTCTAGCCTTGCTCAATTTCCTTTCCACTCAGATCTTCTTTCCACCAAATCCAAATCCTGTGAGAGAGAGAGAGAGTTGAGTGTTGGGGAGACTATCATTTGAAGCACAAGAGCAAGGAGTTCATCATCAACACAGCATTTGTTACTTCTTAGAGAGTGGTGTATCCTAGATTGGCTAGGTGTCACTTGGGAGCCTCCGACAAGATTTGTGGAGTTGAACCAAGGAGTTTGTAAGGGCAAGGAGATCACCTACTTCGTGAAGATCTACCGCTAGTGAGGCCAGTCCTTCGTCGGCGACGACCATGGTGGGATAGACAAGGTTGCTTCTTCGTGGACCCTTCGTGGGTGGAGCCCTCCGTGGACTCACGCAGCCATTACCCTTCATGGGTTGAAGTCTCCATCAATGTGGACGTACGGCAGCACCACCTATCGGAACCACGACAAAAACATATGTGTCTCCAATTGCGTTTGAATTCTCCAAACCCTTCCCTTTACTTTCTAGCAAGTTGCATGATTTACTTTCCGCTGCTCATATACTCTTTGCATGCTTGCTTGAATTGTGTGAGGATTGCTTGACTTGTGCTAAAATAGTTAAAATCTAACAAAGACTAAAATTTGGGAAAGTTTAAGTTTAAGTTTAAGTTTTTAATTGGTCAAGTAGTCTAATCACCCCCCTCTAGACATACTTCAAGGTCCTACAAGTGGTATCAGAGCTTTGGTCTCCATTTGCTTTGATTTCCATAGCTTTTGGTGGTCATAGCCTTGGTTTCACAACCTAGGAGAGTATGGCGTCTAGCGAGGGAAACTATCACCGTAGAGGTCCATACTTTGATGGCACAATTTTGCTAGTTGGAAGCATAAGATGAAAATGCATATTCTCGGACATAACCCCGCCGTTTGGGCTATTGTGTGTATTGACTTGCAAGGTGAATTCTTTGATGGGAGAGAACCGAACCGTGAAGCTAGTGCAGATGAGTTGAAGATGCTGCAATACAACGCTCAAGCTTGTGATATCCTCTTCAAAGGATTGTGCCCCGAAGAATTCAACAAAATCAGCCGTCTTGAGAATGCAAAGGAAATTTGGGATACTTTGATTGATATGCATGAAGGTACCGACTCCGTCAAGGAATCCAAGTTGGATGTGCTCCAAAGTCAACTTGACAAGTTCAAAATGAAGGATGGTGAAGGTGTCGCTGAAATGTACTCTAGGCTTGCTCTTATCACAAATGAGATTGCCGGCTTAGGAAGTGAAGAGATGACCGACAGATTCATCATCAAGAAGATCCTAAGAGCATTGGATGGAAAATATGATATCGTGTGCACCTTGATCCAAATGATGCCCAATTACAAAGATCTCTAGCCAACGGAAGTCATTGGAAGAATTGTTGGTCATGAGATGTCACTCAAGGATAAGGAGGAACTTCACAACAAGTCAAGTGGTGCTTACAAAGCCTCATGTGAAGCCCCCACATCATCAAGCGAGAAACAAACCTTCAATGAAGGATTGAGCTTAATGGTGAAGAACTTCGACAAATTCTACAAGAGTAGAAGTAAAGAGAGAAGATCCAAGTCAAGGTCCTACAATGACAAAAGATCTTCTAGTAGAGAGCGCAATTGCTACAATTGTGGGAGACCCGGACACTATTCCAATGAGTGTACGGAACCCTACAAAAGAAGAGAAGATTCTCCAAAAAGAAGAAGTAGAAGAGAAGAATCACCACCAAGAGAGAGAAGGAGTAGAGATGATCGTTATGAACGAAGACCCTCATGGAGAAGCAAGGATTCAGAAAGGAAGGAAGGGGCTACACAAACGAAGACATCAAGCTCATGTTGGTGAATGGGTATCCGGCTCTGACTCCGACAATCACTCCGAGAGAAGCTATCACTCCGACTCCGAATATACTCAAGATGAAGGTGTTGCCGGTCTAGCACTTGTGTCAACCAACTCCTACGACATATTTGATTCACCAAATGAAGGAATTGGAAGATGCTTCATGGCCAAAGGTCCTAAGGTAACACACCCCGAGTATGTTGATTTCAGTAGTGATGAAGATGACTTGTTAGGTGATGACGATTTACTTGTTGACAACTCTAGTGATGGATACTATGATGAAATGGCAATCAATCATGCTAATCAAGATAAAACGAATGACAATGATAAGGAGAAGATTGAGCTTCTAACTAAAGAACTAAACACTCTTAAGTTAGCTCATGAAACTATCTTCGAAGATCATCGAGAACTTTTAAGGGCTCATGAGAAGTTACGCTTTGAAAATCTCAATCTTGAGCAAGAGCATGAGTTCTTAAAGGCAATCAATGATGATCTCCGTAAGAAAGTTCTTCTTACATTGCCAAGCGTTTACTCTTATCTACTTACATGCCTCAAGTCAAGTCCATTAACAAGAACAAGAAAGATTCTTCCTCTAATAGTAACAATAATCATGTTAAATCAAATGTTGTTGCTTATAGTAGTTCTCTTGATTCCACTAATGATTCTCTTAGCCAAGTTACACTTGAGGAAGAAAATAGCTTATTGAAGGGAATTATAGAGAAAGGTGTTTATAAGAGCCTTGCCGGGAGTAAGCAATTCGAGGAAATTGTACGCAAGCAAGGAAGGCACCGAAAGAATCAAGGTGTTGGTTTTGAACGAAAGTTCAATGCCAATGGAGTTGAGTGGGAAGAAGATCAATATCCCAAGATGAAGTTTGTTCCTCAACAAGAGAAGTATGATCCTACTTCCTTCAAGGGAACACAAGCTCAAGATGATCTTCCAGCACAAGACCACAAGAACAAAGGCAAGGACAAGCTTCAAGAGGAGATAGATGCATTTGAAGAAGCTCCTAAGGCCTTGGTCAAGTGGGTTCCCAAGACTACGTCAAGTTCTACTTCACCAAGCACAACTACAACTCCAAGGATTCCCATCAAGATGATGTGGATCCCGAAGAAGAAGAACTAGAGAGTTCTTGAGGGTGACTCCGCCAACATTCCTCACTCATATCATTATGGCAAGGACAAGTGCAATCAACTTCCACATCCTACACTAGTTCAAGGAGTCACAAACCCTCTTGTTGGTAAGGCAAGGGACAAGGTAACCTAATGCTTTCATGGACATCATCTTGTGTGAACATCACTCTATGTCTATGGATATACTTGTTTGTTCCTTGTGGGACTAACCGTGTAGGTATTGAGAGTGCAACTCACTCCAAAGGATTGCTCCAAATGATCTTCATCAACATTGAGCATCCACATCTTCAACACCTACATGAAGTCATCATCAACAAAACCCAAGGTTAGTTCATCCCTCTAAGGGGGATCGACATCTAGGGGAGCTTAACTCTAAGAATTGAGTCAAAGCAACTCTAATGGTGTGAACATATCAATGCTTTATGTAAAAGTGGTAACCCCACTTGAGCTTAAGCGATGAGTATGACCTATGATCAAATGTTCTCATTTGACTCCTAAGTCAATATACTCATATATAGATGACCTAGTCATCGCCAATTGTTTGATAGATGCTAGAATTGGTTGTGCATGCTTTGCCACATATTTCATTTGCCATTTTATTGTGTGAGCATGTTGGTTGCATATTTTACTCATTCGAGGACATCCACTTGTTGTTTTGATTGATTGGTTTCTTTTTCTTTGGCCAAGTGGATGGACAAGAATGCCTAAGAACCTTCTCTAGCTATCTATGCTCTTCTCGTCTCAAACTCTATTCATGCTACATCACAAAATTTGATCAATTCATATTTGAACCACTCTGTGTGAGGAGCACTCGGAGTCCCCTATTCGTCATAGACTTAAACTTCCAAAACTTCTTCGTGCTTTTCGGTCTGACCGATTCCTCCATTTCGGTCATACCGAGATCACTAAGTCGATCTAGGTTTTCAATCTCGGTGCAACCGATTTGAACTTTTCGGTCTCACCGAGTTGCTGTAACTGTCAACAGTTATGCATCTCAGTGCCACCGAGTCGTTCCACTCGGTCACACCGACAGGGTCGGGCTATATATCCACACGGGCAAAAATTCTAGCACATTGTGTTCATTATGATTCTTGCCACGATTGAAACACCTCTATCCAGTCAAAACAATCCTTAGAATAGATGCAATTTGAAAATTTAGGGTTAGGTTTCCGCCGAAACCATCTCGGACCCACCGAGTTGAAAAACTCGGTCTCACCGATTCGGCTAACGCCATTGCACAAGTGACTCTCGGTCTGACCGATAATTGCTAATTGGTGTGGCCGATTTTAGAACTCAGTGAAACCCTAGCAGTCTCGGTGCCACCGAACTGTGACTCGGTCTGACCGAGATCACTAGTTTAGGTTCCAAAAGCTACTTCGGTATCACCGAGTTTACAAATCGGTTGATCCGAAATGCTTTCTGTGGAAAACTAAAACTAAGTTTTCGAATCATTCTTTTGCAAAAATCTCTGCATTTTGTGATGCTCATCCACTCTATCTCATCTATAACTATTCACAGGGAAGAAGAGCAGATTCACATGAGTGAGGGCACTAGTCCCTCTAGCAGCTCAGATGAGGGAAGCAGAAGCACTCCCAGCAATTTGCCCAAGCTGCCACCAGGACAAGGAAGAAGAGAACCTTAGAATCTGAGGATGAGGATTATGTGGAGGATGAGGCCATTTCAAAGAAAAAGGTGCTCAAAAAGGAGTATCGCTCAGCAAAGGCCACAAAGCCTGGACTTAATAGGAAGATCCCTGCCAAGAGGACACCTATGCTGAAGGTCAGAGGATCAACACAAGAACCTAAAAAACCTGATCCCAAAGAGCCTGCTCTAGAAGGGAAGAAGAAGGAAATAAAGAGAGGGAGATGGTGCAAGAAAGTTGACCCAATGGCAGAATTTGAGAAGCACTCATCTGATGAGGAGGAAGAAGAAGAGGTTGTTGCACCAGCACCCAAGGCACAAAAGCTGATGGGTGATGCTATAAGGTCAGGGGCTGCATCATCAAAGCCCAAAGAAGCACCCAAAGCTGCCTCCAAGCCCAAGAGTGCACCAAAGAGGAATACCAGGAACATATCTGCTGCTGAGAAGAACAAGGGCCCAGTGCCTGAAGTTGCTGCTGAGGAAGATGATGAAGGACAAGTCCTGAGGAAGCTGAAACCTAAGATTCCAGACCACAATGATGCTCATCCTGTGGCTGAGAACATGAAGATCAGGAGAGACTCAGGGTTGAGGATATGGAGAGAGTCAGATCCATATGCCACCAGAAGAAGAACTGCTGTTGATTACAGGTTCCACACTAAGGAACATCAGGATTTCTGTGAGACAATCTTGTTGGACAAGAAGCCTATAGTATGTGATATAAGGTGGGTCGACTGGACCTACATAAAGGAGAATGAAGAACACTATCCTGGAGTGTATGACAGCTTCAGTGCGTGTGGAGTTGCAGACTTTGTTGGGAAGAAGCTCACAAACTGGAATGATGAGCTAGTTATGCAATTCTACTCCACAGCTCACTTCTATCCAGATGGCAGGATAGTTTGGATGTCTGAAGGTACGAGATACCAATCAACTATTGAGGAATGGGCCAATCCGATCAATGCCCCAAAGGAGAGTGAAGATTACTTGGACGTTTATGCCAAGAAAAAGATGGATCACAATTCTATGTCACATATGTACAAGGAGATCCCAGACAAAGCACTTGAGACTTTCAAGTTTGGGTCTGTCCATTTTCTTCTGTCAGGGCTGCCAACGATCAACTGGATCCTAAGGCACACTCTTTTTCCCAAGTCAGGTGACCACAACATGATCAGAGGGCATGCAATTAATTTGCTACACATATTTGATGTGCCACAGAAATTCAAGGTCATGAGCCTCATGGTTGAGACTATCAAGAGGACAGCAGCAGACCAAAAGAGAAGTTGTGGATATGCCCAACAAATTCAGGAGTTGATTAACTCAAAGATGGGCGCAGGCAAATATCTGTTGGATAAGGAACACTTTGTTCTCTATCCGGACTTTGAGGACAATCAAGTTGTGATGAATGAGAATGAACCATCTTCAGTGCAAGCTCAAGAGAAGAAGGAGAAGGCAAAGAAGGAGAAGGCTGCCAAGATGCCAACTCAAGAGGAGGCATCTGAGTACTTTTTGAAGAGCAAGAAGGACCAGCTTGGTTACTTGATAGCATCAACTCGAGGATTGAGAAGGGTTGGCCACCTAACTCAAAACCAGGAGAGCACTCGAAAGAATCATGGAACAAAAATTCTATGATTTAGATGTCAAAGTGGCGAGATTCATCGGTTGTGGAGCAGCTACAGGATGACATGCAGGAGAGGAAGGGCAGGACAACTCTCGATGCATTTGCCAGAGTGCCTCGAGCTCAGAGATCAGCTGCAGAGCCAAGAAAGACACCGAGTCACTTCATATGCACCAGCTACAGCTCAGTGCAACCAGCTCCAAAGACCAACTCCTTCAGCTCCATCCACATCAACTCAAGTCTTCGCCCAAGGAGCCATCTCTACGCCACCAACTGAAGACCAAGCCTGAGAGACGAAATAGTACTATGCATTTTCTATGAACTTTTTGGTAACTTGTTGCCAAAGGGGGAGAAAAATGTATAGATCATAGGCTTCGAGAGAGAGAGAGAGAGAGAGAGAGTTTGCTTTTGTTCTCTCTTGTCTTCTTGGTTGAACTTTATTTGCTTTTGCTTGCTTGAGATACTATGCTATTGCCTGTGAGACATTGATGATCATGTGTTTGATCATAAGCTACACTTATGCTTGTTGGATGATATTATCTTGTTTATCTTTATTTGATCATTCACTTTGCTTGGTTATGAGTGCATGTATTGAATCTTTATTATTTTGAGCGCTCCACCAAGATGTATGTGACATGGAAGAGTAACCCATGAGCCTAATTCCTTGTGCATCTGCAGTCCAAAGCAAATCTTAAATCTATGCACAAATTTAGGGGGAGCTCTTGCTTATCACATACTTCTCAAAGCGACGATGCTTTTCAATCTTATTATCATTTGTCGAAGCTTTGATCTATATGTTGTCATCAATTATCAAAAAGGGGGAGATTGAAAGTGCAACTATCCCTAGGTGGTTTTGGTAATTCATAACAACATATAGCTCATTGAGCTAATACTATTCCAAGACAAATATTCCAGGAAAGCTCAATGAATGGCATGGCATGGATGTTGAAAGTGGATCCCTCAAAATATCAATAATAAAAGGATTGGCTCAAGCTCAAAAGCTCCAGACTCTGCATTTTACATTTTAGTGATCCAAGATCACATTGAGTCTATAGGAAAAGCCAATACTATCAAGGAGGGATGAGGTGTTGCTTAATGAGTTTCTTGCTCCATGATGCTTAGTAATATGCTCCACAAACCCTCAACTACTTTCTCACATCCACGTATGACCTAAACCTAAAGTCAAACTCGGCCCCACCAATTCTTCCTATCCGGCGCCACCGAGTTCAGATGTCATAGCCACTGCCACAAACCCTAGGCAAATCGGTCTCACCGATAGGGATCTCGGTCTCACCGAGATGGGATTGTAATCTCTCTGTTTCCCTTCATAATGTTTCGGTCTAACCGAAGTGAGCGATCGGTCCCACCGAGATTGCAATGTAAACTCTCTGTTTCCTTTTCGTAACATTTGGTCTCACCGAAAGAGCTTAATCGGTCCCACCGAGTTTACGACCAACTCTCTGGTTAGCTAATTACCAAAATTGGTCTCACCGAGTTTGTGTAATCGGTCTCAACGAGATTACGTTATGCCCTAACCCTAACCATATCGGTCCTACCGAGTTGCATGTCGGTCCCACCGAAATCACTAACAGTCACTAGGTTTACTGAATCGGTCAGACCAAGTTTATTGATTCGGTCCCACCGAGATTGGTAAATTGTGTGTAACAGTTAGATTTTGTGTGGAGGCTATATATACCCCTCCACCTCCTCTTCATTCATGGAGAGAGCCATCAGAATGAACCTACACTTCCAACTTACTAGTTCTGAGAGAGAACCACCTACTCATGTGTTGAGGCCAAGATATTCCATTCCTACCATATGAATCTTGATCTCTAGCCTTCCCAAGTTGCTTTCCACTAAAATCTTCTTTCCACCAAATCCAAATCCCGTGAGAGAGAGTTGAGTGTTGGGGAGACTATCATTTGAAGCACAAGAGCAAGGAGTTCATCATCAACACAACATTTGTTACTTCTTGGAGAGTGGTGTCTCCTAGATTGGCTAGGTATCTCTTGGGAGCCTCCGACAAGATTGTGGAGTTGAACCAAGGAGTTTGTAAGGGCAAGGAGATCGCCCACTTCGTGAAGATCTACCGCTAGTGAGGTAAGTCCTTCGTGGGCGACAACTATGGTGGGGTAGACAAGGTTGCTTCTTCGTGGACCCTTCATGGGTGGAGCCCTCCATGGACTCACGCAGCCGTTACCCTTCGTGGGTTGAAGTCTCCATCAACGTGGATGTACGATAGCACCACCTATCGGAACCACGAAAAAAACATCTGTGTCTCCAATTGCGTTTGAATTCTCCAAACCCTTCCCTTTACTTTCTAGCAAGTTGCATGCTTTACTTTCCGCTGCTCATATACTCTTTGCATGCTTGCTTGAATTGTGTGAGGATTGCTTGACTTGTGCTAAAATACTTAAAATCTACCAAAGACTAAAATTGGGAAAAGGTTAAGTTTTTAATTGGTCAAGTAGTCTAATCACCCCCCCCTCTAGACATACTCCAAGGTCCTACAATATCTGAGCTTGTCTCCTCGTGGGGATACTAATACCACCCCGGCACCCGAACCATTCGGCATCTTGGAACTGTCAAAGAACATGGTCCAGTGCTCTGAGTGAACTTGAGTTGGCAGTTGCTGTTCGATCCACTCAGCGAGGAAATCAACTTTTGCTTAGGACTTGATAGCTTTCTTTGCCTCAAACTGAATATCCAAGGGAAGGAGTTCAATCGCCCATTTTGCCACTTGACCAGTTGCATCTCTATTGTGCAGAATCTCTGACAATGGAGCGTCGCTGACGACTGTAACAGAGTGGTTAGAGAAATAGTGTGCAACTTTCTTCATGGTCATATAAATCCCATAAACAAGCTTCTGATAGTGCGGATATCTCTGTTTCGACGGAGTCAGAACTTCAGAAACATAATAAACCAGGCACTGAACTTTATAGGCTTTTCCCTCTTCTTCTCGTTGGACCGTAGCATCTTATCGACGACTTGTCCAAAGGGCTGCTATGTAAAGCAGTAAAGGCTCTTTGCTGATTGGGGCAACAAGCATCGGCTGGGTGGAAAGCAGGGCTTTTAGCTCTGCAAATGCTGCATCAGCTTCGGGAGTTCACTCGAACTTATCTGACTTCTTCATCTGTCGGTAGAGAGGTAGCGCCTTCTCACCGAGTCTGGAAATGAATCGACTTAGGGCGGCCAAACAACCAGTAAGCTTCTGGACATCATGCACATGCACTGGGCGTTTCATTCGGAGTATGGCACCAACTTTCTCGGGGTTAGCATCGATCCCTCATTCGGAAATGAGAAAACTGAGTAACTTTCCTCCTGGAATTCCAAACATGCACTTTGATGGATTAAGCTTGATATCGTACCTTCTGAGGTTGGCAATGGTTTTAGGAAGGTCAGTCAGTAGGTCAGAACCTTTGCGTGACTTGACCACAATGTCATCCGTGTACGCTTCCACATTTCGACTGATTTGAGTGAGTAAACACTTCTGAATCACTCGCATGAATGTGGCTCCAGCGTTCTTCAGACCGAATGGCATAGTGACATAACAGAAGCACCCGAATGGGGTGATGAAAGCTGTTTTAATTTCATCGGGTCCAAATAGACGGATCTGATGATACCCGGAATAGACATACAAAAAGGACAAACGCTCGCATCCCGCAGTCGAATCGACTATCTGATCGATGCGAGGGAGAGGAAAGTGATCCTTCGGGCAGGCCCGATTGATATGCTTGAAGTCGATGCACATGCGAAGTGAATTGTCCTTCTTAGGGACCATGACAACGTTAGCTAACCACTCGGAGTGGTAAATCTCTCGGATAAACTCAGCTGCCAAGAGTCGAGCCACTTCTTCACCGATTGCTTTTCTCTTCTGTACGGAGAACCGTCGAAGATGTTCCTTGACCGGTTTTATCTTTGGGTCGACTCACAAACGATGCTCAGCCAGTTCCCTGGGAACACCCGTCATGTCAGAAGGTTTCCATGCAAAGATGTCCCAGTTCTCACGGAGGAACTGGATGAGCGCTTCTTCCTATTTGGAGTCGAGAGTCGTTGAAATGTGAGTCGGAGCAGCGTTGGGATCAGTCGGGTGGATATGAACCGGTTTCATTTCACCGGACGACTAAAATGCTGAATCCATTGCAGGCTTCTTAGCTTGCAGCAAATCACTCGGATCTGCATTTTTCTGATACTCCTGCAATTCCACTACTGCCATCTGCGCATCAGCGATTTTTGAGCCCTTCTGGAAGCACTCTTCTGCCTTCTTTCGATTGCCAGTGATAGTGATCACTCCCTTGGGACCAGGCATTTTCAATTTGAGGTACACATAGCATGGTCGAGCCATAAAACGCGCGTAAGCCGGCCTGCCCAGAATGGCGTGATAAGCACTCTGGAAATCCACCACTTCAAATGTCAACTTTTCTTTGCGGTAATTCTTGTAATCACCGAAAACCACGTCAAGAGCAATATGGCCGAGTGATTCGGCCTTCTTGCCTGGAATGACTCCATGGAAACTCATACTGCTTTCACTGAGTCTGGACATCGGAATGCCCATCCCTTTTGTTTCTGCATACAGAATGTTCAAAGCCATCGCCAAAGATCCATCGTAACTTTAGTCAGTCGAGTACCTTTGACAACTGGATCGACCACCAAAGCTTGCCTCCCAGGGGTGGCTATGTGTGTCGGGTGATCAGACTGGTCGAATGTGATGGCAGTCTGAGAACATTTCAAATAACTGGGCGTCGCCGGATCGACCATATTCACTTCTCTGTTGATCACTTTCAGTCGACTCTTACTCTGAACATCAGCAAAAATCATCAGAGTGGAATTGACGTGAGGGTAACTGTCGGTGTCAAAACCGGCGGATCTCGGGTAGGGGGTCCCGAACTGTGCGTCTTGGCGGATGGTAACAGGAGACAAGGGACACGATGTTTACCCAGGTTCGGGCCCTCTTGATGGAGGTAAAACCCTACGTCCTGCTTGATTGATATTGATATTGTGGATGTTTACAAGAGTGGATCTACCACGAGATCAAGGAGGCTAAACCCTAGAAGCTAGCCTATGGTATGATTGTAAGGGTTGTTGTGATCGTTGTCCTACGGACTAGAGCCATCCGGTTTATATAGACACCGGAGAGGGCTAGGGTTACATAGAGTCGGTTACAATGGTAGGAGATCTACATATCCAGATCGCCAAGCTTGCCTTCCACGCCAAGGAAAGTCCCATCCGGACACGGGGAAGTCTTCAATCTTGTATCTTCATAGTCTTGGAGTCCGGTCGATGATGATAGTCCGCAAATGATAGTTCGGTGATGATGGTAGTCCGCTATCCGGACACCCCTAATCCAGACTCCTCAAGAGCTCCCCTGAACCAGGCTTCAATGACGATAAGTCCGCGTGTATATTGCTTGGCATTGCAAGGCGGGTTCCTCCTCCAAATGATAGAAGATTGTGAACACCAGGATAGTGTCCGCTCGCAAAATAAATTCCACATTCCACCGTAGAGAGAATAATAATATATACACAAGTTCAATCTGTCGACGCGTTTTCCGTGGCATGACGCCACACCACTACCAAGCCATTACTCAATTGTTTTTACTTTACCACCTCAGCGCATTCAGCGAAGCGGTTTCCTTGGCACGTCTTGTCGAAGCAGAGATCGTGTTTCCCCTTAATCCGGGGTTCTCATCAATATGGACGTGGGTAACCCAACCGCGCCCGTTCACCACGCCCCCTCTATCGAAGGCGAGTCCCAAAAGGTCATGGAGACGGCTCTTGGTATTCTCCCTCTTTATAACGGGACCAAGGCTCGTTTCTTTTTCTTTAATCCACCATCGAATCTTCTCCATGCTCCAAGTTCCAGCACCCAGAGCTCCAGATTCGAGCGCTTTCGGACCTTCAACAATGTCCGGTTCCGACCTCCAGGGCCGGTGGATGCCCTCCTCCGTCACGGAGGAGGACGTGCTAAAGCTGCGGAGGCCAAGTACTGCCTTACGAGATTTCACACAGGTTGCCCGCCAAGGGCAGGCCATCCCCACCCCTGAGCCCGGCGAGTATGTCGTCTTCGTTTCCCACCTCCGTCGGGGTTTAGGATTCCCGATGGATCCTTTTGTGAGAGGGCTCATGTTTTACTATGGGTTGGAATTCCACGACTTGGCTCCGGAGTCCATCCTCCATATATCCGCATTTATTGTCATCTCGAAGCCTTCCTCCGCGTCACCCCACACTTCGCCTGTGGTCAAGACTTTCAATGTGGCGCCAAGATGATCGGGGCGCAAGCGGAGTGTGGCGGGCGGCCATAAGTAGGAGGGCCGATGCCCGTGGCCGCTGGCTCCTTCCAAGAGGAGCTCGCCTGTGGCAGCAAGAGTGGCTCTATATTACCGCTCCGAGGGGCCGCAGACAAAAGCCGCCGCCCCTATTCCGCCTGGGACCTCCACGACGATTGATATCGTGGGTCAACCAAGGGCTCAACTGGGGGCCGACAAAGGACGTGCCCCTACTGCAGGGCCGGATTCGAGATCTCCTAACGAGGGAGATCGATATGGTGGTGGTGATGCAGGTTATGCTAATTAGGCGTCTCTCGCCTGCAAACGCCGCCCTCCGGCTATGGGAGTTCGATCCGAGGGCCCACGGATTCTTCAACACTTCATGGGTATGACACCCCTGGAGATGTATAACTTATTCTTCGGATCGCAAGAGGTGCGTCCGGAATTGACCGAGGATGCTGGACTAAGCTGCAATCGCCCGGATACTCAAGTAAGTAGTTCCAAGTCCGGACATACCGTTTGTTTGCCTTTCGATGATCCGCCTTACGACCGATCTCCTTCTACACAGGAGTGGATAGCGGAAGCAAAATTAATACGGTGTCCGGCCCCCCTTCCCGTGACCGCGCCGGATCCCGTGCTGGTCCGGATGCTTGAGGTTGTGCCTTCGGAGGAAGGTGAAGGGGAAAGCAGGAAAGCTACTGCCTCGCCTGAGGAGGCTCTTGAACGAGGGGGGATCGAGAATCCCTCCTACCAAGGGGAGAAGAGGACTGCCTCCGAGGACCCGGGGAAAAAAGCCCCTAAATGGGGGAAGAAATCTTCGCCGGAGGGTCCTGCGTCCGGGGAGGCCCCGGCCGCACAATCTCCCTTAATAAGCCAGCCCTCTGACGAGCCGTAAGTAGAAAGAAAGGAGTTTTATAATGAGGGACATCCCTATTTGTGCTTCTGAGGATAACTAAAGTTTTTACCTTGTAGTTCGGATCTCCGTCCTTCGCAGATGAGCTCGTCTTCGGGGGACCTTCGTCCGGAGATGATAGAGAGCGAGACGCCCCCGTCCAGGGCGCCATTGGATAGGGCGGACGAGCCTGAAGTGTCGTCATGGAGGGAGCCCCCGGGTATGGCAAAGCCGGATAGTTCGGCGCCAACTGGTGTGCGGCTGAAGGATCTGCTTGAGAAGGCATCTATCTCAGAAGATCAGCATGCATTGATGAGCATGGTGATTGAAAGGATTTCGTCCGCCGAAGGCGAGTTGCATGATGCCGTCAGGAGTTTACTGGCTGGGTTTGAGGTACGTAAAAATGACACACCTTTTAACAGTTTTGCATATAGAATGCGCCCTATATAGATAGTAGCCCCTGAGACTCGGTAGGTTGTCGATATTGACAGCGTGCCGAGGATCAAAATCGCAGGTTTAAATTCCCGTCGTGCCGATGCAGGTGGCGGGTCGTCCGGGGGCCAGCCGGACTGATGGAGTTGCAGAACTAAAGCGGCAACTCGATGTGGAGGATGAAGACATCGCGCTGATCAACAAGCGACTTGATGAGTCGCAAGGTAAGTGTTACTGCGCGGTCACATGGTAACGGAGCCGGCCGACTCCTTACATTATGTGCATGAAATGCGATAGTGC